>JALPQI010003030.1:0-75731 GCA_025490895.1 Thaumatotibia leucotreta
TGATGGAAAGCAGTCACTGTAGCCTATGGGCGCCTGCAACCCCGGCAATTATGCAAGTCTCGGCATAATTAAACCATTAAACAAATTTCAACTCGGTTTTTATACTCAATTAAAATTATTTTTACTACGCAAGTGCGGGTAGTTCGAAAAACCCGCTCAGCTCGAAGGTGTTGATACATTTTCTCGCCAGTCTGCCTGCGACCACGGTTGTAACGTCATGCTCGAAACGTCAGGATAAAAATAAACGTAAGTTTACGCGATTAAGATCCGTTTATCATTAAAATATGAAATCAATCAATATTACAATAAAACCACAAGTCAATATTATATGGCTTTAATGTTATCTGATAATTAACAATTATAGAAAACAACCTTTAGTTCCATCTTGTAGCCATGTTTGGTAGCTCCTGGCTGGCTTCCAAATGAGTAAAATATTTCTGATTCCAAGCTGATTACAAAATGGTAATTATTTAGTCGCATCTTGTAGCCTGGTTTGGTAGCTGGCTTTTAAATAAGAAAAATATTCCTGATTCAAAGATGGCAATGAAACGGGAATTCTGAAGTCGTAGGAAGTAAGTAGCTGGCGTTTAATCTTTGTGTGAGGTATTTTTCAAACTGGACGCTATACACGACCTTTTTTTTAAAAGGAATCCGCGTACTAAAGCACCTCAAATACACCCAGAACAGCAATTTCCGTGCGACTAAAAAGAATAAGAACTTTAATGAAGGTTTTTGAAATTACAGCCTCTCAATCTTCAATAGAAAGAATTTACGAAATGATAAAATCAGCGTCGCACGCTGGAGGATAAAAGAATCTTTCCCATTTGGTAGCTGGCCCCAAGATAGGAAAACACGTATCTTATTTCGTAGCTAGCTACCAAATATGGCTACCAGATGGGACCAAAATATGAAGAACAGTTATTGTAACGTTCAATAATTAAAAATAAATCTGGGAATAATGAATGTTTTTTTTGTAAATTTATTTATAGTGCGCTAACAGACGACATATCAGTATTTTTTATTAAACAACAAACATAATTAAAGAAAGTTACCTGATTATTAACAATTAAAGAAACAATCAGAAAAAACGTCGCATATACCTATTAATGTAATGGATTTAAAACTTACGTTTCAGCGCTTTCTTCTTTGAGTAGAGATACTACTTCGAATCAGGATTATTTTTCTCACATGGAAGTCAGCTATGAGCTACCAATCTGGCTACAAGATGGGACTAAAAGTTGTTTTCTATAATTGTTGATTATCAGATATATTTAAAGACAAATAATGATGTTTTCTGGTTTTATTGTAACATTGATTGATTTGTTGTTAGCGAGTGAGCGTATTAAAAATAATTTTAATGAACTATAAAAACCGAGTTGAAATTTATTAAATGGGTTAATTATGCTCAGACTGATTTTTAATTTTTGAATGTTAGAACTTCTTTATTTTCCCAATTTAAGGACCGCTATCTAAACTATCTAGAGTTTGTGTGATAAGGGTAGAGTCGTATATTATTATTAATTTCCATACAAAGTACAAGCCCAGTCTCTTCGCATAAACTGTAATCTACCACTGTATCAGTCACTGTATGTTGGCTAGGCGTCCATCCCTCCACACCAGCTAAAAGTTCGCGTACTGTACAAAGTAAGAGAAGGCCTGCTACCGCGAACACCGAAATTCATAAATTTCGGGAATTTGTCTCCGTCACTCTAATCACGCCTTCATTGCCCGAAATTTAAAATTTGCGGATTTCGTAGTCCGCGGTAGGGATGCTGGATTTCCTTTCCTGCCACGAACGCTCCGGTACGCACACACGGCTGTGAAATGAAATACCTGCCAAAGTGTCCAAATGTTCCTAAACGACTAATGTACGAAGCTTTTTTTACGTTTCGACTTTCTTCGTAATTTTCCTAACAAATTATTCAAATTAGCACAGTGGATAGGGGCGGCAAAATATAAATGGCCTACAGGCGGCAAATTTCTAAATCCGGCACTGGATAAAATATTCCCTATCTTTTTCCCAAGGTGCATAAAAGAACAGGACCGCTAACATTTATCTGACAGATCTATTTTATTCGCGGATGGTGAAATTCCTTAAAGGACAGTAGTGGTGAAACAAACTCAGCGTTACCTTTCTCGGCGGCGGCGTGGGTTCGTCGCGGTGCGCGCCGTTGAGCAGCGAGCCCGGCGGCGGCGTCGGCGGCGGCTGCGCCGGTCGCGGCTTCGTGGCGCCTTGAGACCCTGATGAAAATGTTATAAATAAAATATTTTAAAATAAAAATAAAACCGCCTTCAAAAATTCGCCCGAACTATAAAGTAAAAAATAATTTTATTTCCTACTTCTTAGGATTTCCTACCCAAACCTTTAAACCTAGGTATCCTACAGGTATCCTACAGATTTCTTAGAAGTCGGTGCCAAGCCAAATACGTTCATAGGTATATACTCGTATTAGATAGAGCTTTGTAACTTACTGTCAGTCCGATTATGTTGTTATCAACAGAATGATCTACCTCAGTCATTTTGATTAAAGCATAACCGGTGTGACAGTAAGTTCTATGACTTGACTATAGACAAAAATCTATCAAATACGGTCATATACTCGCGAAGTGAACATATTTGGCTTGGCACCGACTTCTAAGAAATCTGTAGGATACCTGTAGGATACCTAGGTTTAAAGGTTTGGGTAGGAAATCCTAAGAAGTAGGAAATAAAATTATTTTTTACTTTATAGTTCGGGCGAATTTTTGAAGGCGGTTTTATTTTTATTTTAAAATATTTTATTTTACGCTTTTTAGTAATGTGAATTGTATTCTATTTTTGAGAAATAAATGTCTTAAACCATAAAATCGTTATTTAGTATGCACTGCACTGTAATAGGCCAGAAAACCTGAACTGGATAACTTAAATATTCAAAGAATTATCCCATTATCGAGGAGATATACAGTGTATCATCAGTAGGTATGAATAATTTCAAAGATTATAGGTAACAGCCTTAGCATGCCTATATTATTTAAAGAATCACTAACCGCTAACCAACATGTCATAACTACTAAGCAAAAACTTGAATAGATCTCGAAAATGTATGACAGTTGTTACATTCAAAGAATTACTTAATCGTTAAGGAGTTATACCTTTCGTCATCAGCTCACCAATATGAGACTATGACCACCTAAAGGCAAATACTCAAATAGCTTCCAAAATATATGAACTATGTTATATTTAAAGAATTATCCCCCAACTCCTAATCTCTAAGGAGTTGTACCTTCCATCATCAGCTCACCGACATGAAAGGATGACCACCTAAACGCAAATACTCGAATAGCTTCCAAAATACATGAAATATGTTATATTTAAAGAATTGTCCCCCAACTCCTAATCTCTAAGGAGTTGTACCTTTCATCATCAGCTCACCAACATGAAAGGATGACCACCTAAAGGCAAATATTCAAATAGCTTCCAAGCCTTAGCATGCCTATATTATTTAAAGAATCACTAACGGCTAACCAACATGTCATAACTACTAAGCAAAAACTTGAATAGATCTCAAAAATGTATGACAGTTGTTACATTCAAAGAATTACTTAATCGTTAAGGAGTTATACCTTTCGTCATCAGCTCACCAACATGAGACTATGACCACCTAAAGGCAAATACTCAAATAGCTTCCAAAATATATGAACTATGTTATATTTAAAGAATTATCCCCCAACTCCTAATCTCTAAGGAGTTGTACCTTCCATCATCAGCTCACCGACATGAAAGGATGACCACCTAAACGCAAATACGCGAATAGCTTCCAAAATACATGAAATATGTTATACTTAAAGAATTATCCCCCAACTCCCAATTGCTAAGGAGTTGTACCTTCCATCATCAGATCACCAACTTAAAATGTTCATGACTAGACGCAAATACTTGATTAGTCTTCGAAAAGAAATGAAAAATGTCATGTGTGCCTACAACATTTGAAGAGTTCCCTCGATTTCTCCAGGATCCCATCATCAGATCAGAATTCGGTGACAATGGGACCAACTAGAAGGTATACCCTTTCAAACAAAAAAAGAATTTTTCAAATCGGTCCACGCGTCTTCGAGTAATCGGGGAACATACATAAAAAAAAAAAAAGATTTCGACGAATTGTTAACCTCCTCCTTTTTGAAGTCGGTTAATAAAGCAGTCGTGCTTTGAAGTCGCAGGAACCCGAAAGGGGGGTTAGATTTGAGTTTTTTTAATGGCACAACAAAGTGGCTCCACTCCGCGGCGCCCAAATCACAGCGGCAACGAACAGTGGCCTATACCACAAAACTTTACAAGCGTACAATTCTACAAAATTGTATAAATTCCCATACAAAAAGTTGACAATTTTGTAGAATTGTACGCTTGTAAAGTTTTGTGGTATAGGGGCCAGGAGACCAGCAGTAACCTGTCAGGTCAGTTGCCACCGCCTTCCTGGCCCGCTAGATGCTTCTTCACGCTTCGTTTAAAGGATTCCAACATAAAGGTATGACGAAACGCAAGTGCCGACAAAGAATTCCACTTTTTAATAGTCATGCATGCAATGCAATAGTCATGACTCATGAATTGCCGAATTTCTTGGTACAGTCACGTCTAATAATATGTATACATTTCGGAACGTGTGTCAAAGGAATAAGGATCAAAATTGTATACATATTATTAGAGCCGACCGTGTCGGAATATTTTCCACGGTGAAGGGGTGTTACCGCAAACCGGCACGTGTGGTTTAAGGGTACGTCTCCACTGACGCGGACCGTAGCGGAGCTGTGGAGCTCGGCCAATGAGACCGCATCACAGTGTTTCGAATTTGAAGAATGTAATTGGTCAATTTTGCACAGCTCCGCGTCAATGGAGCCACACCCTTATAACGAAAAGGGGAGGGCGGGATTAGGGAAAATAACTCTTTAGAGCACTCACCATGATGCAGGCGATAGAAACGCTCAAAGAACCAATGCCCCTACTTAGTTAAAGGGGTATAAAGGTGCCTGGTAACAGTGGTAACCTGGTATTTTGATTATTGGTAGATGACACAAAATATACCTAATCAATAGTACATTGTTGTAGAGGCTGGAAAGTAAGCAATAGATGAACGAGTTTGTTTGAAGGCCGACCCTTGGGGAGGCCTTCGATAGTACGAGTTCATCTATTGCACTTTTAGCCGAGGCTAAACATTGTGCTTTTCACGACAACTGTGAGGAAATAAAACACATTTTTTATAATTATTAAAAATTAGTCACATTTTTATGTGGCTGAACGCCATGATCCTGTGCCACAATAATAAAAAAAAAAAACAAGCAGTCTGAGAAAATTTCTCTGAAATCATTTTCAAAACGTATGAAATCCGTGTTTAGATATGACCTTTTAGTTTACGTTCAACATTGTTGTACTGTTCGTGACGTTCATAGATGTACAGCTTTCACAATTTGACAGCCATACGTCTATAGGCAACTTTCCGTGCTGTGTTTAGTCAAACAATCACCACACTTACGAACAGTGTCGTGAAAAATGTATTGTTTGTTGACGAATTTGCGATTCTCAGCTCACTCAGCACCTTTAGAGCACGTTTAACTGCTTATTAATATGATTCCACTCAGTATCGTAATCTGATAAGGAAAATTCTAAATGTCGCACTGGTTAGTAGCTGATACTCACCATGTAAGGACCTCGTGCTGTCAGCGGAGGGCGAGGGCGTAGAGCGAGGATGCGGTGGCGGATGCGCGAGCGCTACAGCGGGCGGTAAAGGCGCTGCCCGTTTCAGTTCCGTCAGGACCTCGTGGCTTAGTTGTCTCATTCTATCCGCGCATCCTTGCCTCGCCCTGTCTTTGTCCCACTAGTCGGTAGCTGATACTCAGCACGTAACGACCTCGTGTACCAGTTGTCTCACTTTATCCGCGCATCCTTGCCTCGCCTCGTCTCTCCCACTAGTCGGTAGCTGATACTCACCACGTAACGACTTCGTGTCTTAGTTGTCTCTATCTATCCGCGCCTCCTTGCCTCGCCTCGTCTCTCTCCTACCAGTCGGTAGCTGATACTCACCATGTAAGGACCTCGTGCTGTCAGCGGAGGGCGAGGGCGTAGAGCGAGGATGCGGTGGCGGATGCGCGAGCGCTACAGCGGGCGGTAAAGGCGCTGCCCGTTTCTTTAGGCTACCGATGTTATCTGAAAATAAAAGCAACTATTTGAATAAGCTACAACTTTTATAGTACATTGTGCATCAAGGGAGGTGTACGAAATTACTAACGAGAGTGTTAGAAGCCCTACGCCATCAGGCGGAGGGCTTTTATGACTCGAGTTAGTATTCCGCTTACCGACCGTGATGCATACAATGTTTTTCATCACACTTGCGGACAAAAAAATAAGTTTTATGACGAAATATTATTAAATGACGTACTGATATTTCTATTACTCCCTAGGGAATTTCACTTGTCTATTACTCCCGCTACGCATGCAAGCAATGACGCGCTTAGACAGCAAGCGATTATAGGCATTACCTAATGCGTCCATATGCAGAAGTAATAGGAGAGGCCTACGTCCAGCAGTTGATTGAGATAGGCTGATGAATGAATGAAACTATAAAATGGTGTTATATTATAGCTGGGCACTCGCCCGCCGTCATACGCGGGAGCGCTCGCCGCCCGCGTATGACGGCGGCCGGGAGCGCGGGCACTTCTTCTCGGGGGTCACGCTGCCGGTTTGCTGAGACTCAGTCCCGGGGTATAATGTAATGTAGTATTGTAGACACTCACAGACGTTGGGCTTCCTGGGCAGCGTGCTGGGCGTGGGCGGGTGGTGCAGCGAGTCGCACGTGGAGGAGCGCGAGCGCAGCACGGGCGAGTCGCCGCCGGAGCGGGAGCGCTCGCCGCCCGCGTATGATGTACTGTAATGTAGTATTGTAGACACTCACACACGTTGGGCTTCCTGGGCAGCGTGCTGGGCGTGGGCGGGTGGTGCAGCGAGTCGCACGTGGAGGAGCGCGAGCGCAGCACGGGCGAGTCGCCGCCGGAGCGGGAGCGCTCGCCGCCCGCGTATGATGTACTGTAATGTAGTATTGTAGACACTCACACACGTTGGGCTTCCTGGGCAGCGTGCTGGGCGTGGGCGGGTGGTGCAGCGAGTCGCACGTGGAGGAGCGCGAGCGCAGCACGGGCGAGTCGCCGCCGGAGCGGGAGCGCTCGCCGCCCGCGTATGATGTACTGTAATGTAGTATTGTAGACACTCACACACGTTGGGCTTCCTGGGCAGCGTGCTGGGCGTGGGCGGGTGGTGCAGCGAGTCGCACGTGGAGGAGCGCGAGCGCAGCACGGGCGAGTCGCCGCCGGAGCGGGAGCGCTCGCCGCCCGCGTATGATGTACTGTAATGTAGTATTGTAGACACTCACACACGTTGGGCTTCCTGGGCAGCGTGCTGGGCGTGGGCGGGTGGTGCAGCGAGTCGCACGTGGAGGAGCGCGAGCGCAGCACGGGCGAGTCGCCGCCGGAGCGGGAGCGCTCGCCGCCCGCGTATGATGTACTGTAATGTAGTATTGTAGACACTCACACACGTTGGGCTTCCTGGGCAGCGTGCTGGGCGTGGGCGGGTGGTGCAGCGAGTCGCACGTGGAGGAGCGCGAGCGCAGCACGGGCGAGTCGCCGCCGGAGCGGGAGCGCTCGCCGCCCGCGTATGATGTACTGTAATGTAGTATTGTAGACACTCACACACGTTGGGCTTCCTGGGCAGCGTGCTGGGCGTGGGCGGGTGGTGCAGCGAGTCGCACGTGGAGGAGCGCGAGCGCAGCACGGGCGAGTCGCCGCCGGAGCGGGAGCGCTCGCCGCCCGCGTATGATGTACTGTAATGTAGTATTGTAGACACTCACACACGTTGGGCTTCCTGGGCAGCGTGCTGGGCGTGGGCGGGTGGTGCAGCGAGTCGCACGTGGAGGAGCGCGAGCGCAGCACGGGCGAGTCGCCGCCGGAGCGGGAGCGCTCGCCGCCCGCGTATGATGTACTGTAATGTAGTATTGTAGACACTCACACACGTTGGGCTTCCTGGGCAGCGTGCTGGGCGTGGGCGGGTGGTGCAGCGAGTCGCACGTGGAGGAGCGCGAGCGCAGCACGGGCGAGTCGCCGCCGGAGCGGGAGCGCTCGCCGCCCGCGTATGATGTACTGTAATGTAGTATTGTAGACACTCACACACGTTGGGCTTCCTGGGCAGCGTGCTGGGCGTGGGCGGGTGGTGCAGCGAGTCGCACGTGGAGGAGCGCGAGCGCAGCACGGGCGAGTCGCCGCCGGAGCGGGAGCGCTCGCCGCCCGCGTATGATGTACTGTAATGTAGTATTGTAGACACTCACACACGTTGGGCTTCCTGGGCAGCGTGCTGGGCGTGGGCGGGTGGTGCAGCGAGTCGCACGTGGAGGAGCGCGAGCGCAGCACGGGCGAGTCGCCGCCGGAGCGGGAGCGCTCGCCGCCCGCGTATGATGTACTGTAATGTAGTATTGTAGACACTCACACACGTTGGGCTTCCTGGGCAGCGTGCTGGGCGTGGGCGGGTGGTGCAGCGAGTCGCACGTGGAGGAGCGCGAGCGCAGCACGGGCGAGTCGCCGCCGGAGCGGGAGCGCTCGCCGCCCGCGTATGATGTACTGTAATGTAGTATTGTAGACACTCACACACGTTGGGCTTCCTGGGCAGCGTGCTGGGCGTGGGCGGGTGGTGCAGCGAGTCGCACGTGGAGGAGCGCGAGCGCAGCACGGGCGAGTCGCCGCCGGAGCGGGAGCGCTCGCCGCCCGCGTATGATGTACTGTAATGTAGTATTGTAGACACTCACACACGTTGGGCTTCCTGGGCAGCGTGCTGGGCGTGGGCGGGTGGTGCAGCGAGTCGCACGTGGAGGAGCGCGAGCGCAGCACGGGCGAGTCGCCGCCGGAGCGGGAGCGCTCGCCGCCCGCGTATGATGTACTGTAATGTAGTATTGTAGACACTCACACACGTTGGGCTTCCTGGGCAGCGTGCTGGGCGTGGGCGGGTGGTGCAGCGAGTCGCACGTGGAGGAGCGCGAGCGCAGCACGGGCGAGTCGCCGCCGGAGCGGGAGCGCTCGCCGCCCGCGTATGATGTACTGTAATGTAGTATTGTAGACACTCACACACGTTGGGCTTCCTGGGCAGCGTGCTGGGCGTGGGCGGGTGGTGCAGCGAGTCGCACGTGGAGGAGCGCGAGCGCAGCACGGGCGAGTCGCCGCCGGAGCGGGAGCGCTCGCCGCCCGCGTATGACGGCGGCCGGGAGCGCGGGCACTTCTTCTCGGGGGTCACGCTGCCGTTTTGCTGGGAAGGTTGTGGGTTAATTATCGTCAAAATTCTTACCCCCTTATTCATAAACGTCTGCTAACTTAACAAGCCACTAATAATTGTTTGTCCCTTTTGCTCTCATGGACACAATTTTAAGACCGAAAGGGACAAACAATTATTAGCGGCTGGTTAAGTTAGCAGACGTTTATGAATAAGGGGGTTATTTTGTCCGAGCTGCAAGGACAATGAATGAACTGTGCCAAAATTACAATCTGGATATACATTTATTAAAACGCGATAGTCAAAAACCTTATGTCATCGAGTTTTTTTGCTCCCCAGCCTGCTGCAGGTGACCGTATGTGCAACTAGCATACCATTACATTATAATATTCACAAATATGTACTTATAGATATTATGGATATCTTCAATAAGTTACTTTTCTTTTCTCACTGTTATATGTCTTGCCGCTGCATGTTAAGTTTGTGTGGTTATTTGCTTTTATGCTTTATTTGCTGTGTTTATCTATGTACCATATCTGTGGAAACCTTTAATTGGCTTGTTAGGTAACTAATTTGTAAAACCTAGTCTTAATAATTGTAGCTGTTGGTTTTCCGAATAAAATAAAAAAAATAAAAAATTAAGGCCTAAAGCAACGAGATTTGCGACGCGATGCGAGCAGCAACGATGAGTGCACGCAAAAAGTCCTATCAATCGGACATTTTCAATAAACTAAACGGCACACTATTCGGGCGTCGCGTCTCGATAGCGCGAAAATATCAAACAAACTGGGGGCCGATTTTTGAATTTCTATCGCACGAATTCAAATTCCCGTTCGAATTCAAATTCGAATGACAAAATTTTTCACGACTATTTTCGAATGAAGCCAATATACCCTATTTTTGAAAGTCGCACTCGAAAAGCTAGAGATTGATTATCGATATCTTTGCGACACGTTGCACGCAGAAAGTCGATATTTACCGGTTTTTTAAATTTAATGTAATAAAGCTAAATTATGGCACACTGACGTCGAAATTTATATTCCAGCTAAAAATAATAATGAATTATAACATATTAAACATTATTTAACGGTTTTTATTATAAAAAAACATGTAACGCTAGTGAATCGGAACGTAAATCTACGATCAATGTTATTATAATCTATGGTGCACACAAACAAACATCAACAGAGGCCCTACCGCGAACCACGAACGAAGTGTTGCCTATGTCACACTTACGTACGAATTCACAAGTGCGAGAGAGAGCCAACACTTTGGTCGTGGTTCGCGGTAGGGTCTCAGTTGACAGTGACACTTTATTGGAGTATCTACGTACTTATCCAATTTCTATCAATAGAATTGAATACGAATGGTCAACCGCAGTCGTTTTTGAACTTTGTATCACTCGAATCTCAAAAATAGCATTTCATCGTTTTTATTCATTTTCGAATGAAAGATTCGAGCGTTCGAATCTCAAAAATCGCCCCCCTGATCGCGTTCGCTTCGCGTCGCCCGTGGGTCAAAATTATTTTCGGTGTCTTATTTTGTGTCCCTAAAAAACGTTACGCAGTTGTGATTTTCGTAAATGTTTTGTTTTCAATTTCTGATGTATGGATTAAAATCTAGCGTGAAAAAGAAATACAAGTGCACTGGTTTTTTTTTTATATTGAGTCGAAACAGCAACTAAAATCGTGACTTAGTTGCTGTTTCGACTCGGTATGAAACAAGACAACGAAAAAAAATGTTGACCCTCGTACGCCGCACCGGGGTTGATCGCGTAAGATACTTGTATTAACTGGCGGCTGTTTGATCTTACATATCGCGTCGTCGCATTCTCAAAGGTATCGCTCACATAGGACTCCGTGTAAGTGTAAGGCCTGACGCCGCGGCCACTACATCGGTCTAAGGCGACCGGCTTAGCGGAAAACGTATGGTACTCCCTCTTGTACCCATATCGGCATCCCGCTCCAACTCATGGATTTGCTCGCCGCTGGTCGCCTTAGACCAATGTCGTGGCCAGGGCATGAGTGGCGAGCGTCGAGCGGCGCGTCCGGCGAGGCGGGCAGAGGAGCGTCAAGCGTCCATGGGATTTCGACAGCGTGTACTCATATGCGTTTGGCACATACGTTTGCATTTGTTTGAAATGGATGCCCCGTGCCTGCCCCGTCGGACGCCCCGTTCGGGTGTCTACTCAGGCCTTAGCCACTCACATGCTTCATGTAGCTTTTGTTACATGTCATCACTCTTATTTTACATAGACATAGAGTCCAAAGCAAAAATCAAAGCAAGTGAGTGGTTAGACTAACCCCCTTATTCTTAAACGTCTCCTAACTTAGTATAGTTTGTCCCTTTCGCTCTTATGGACATACTGATAACAGACAGAAGACTTTATATTTTGATCACAATAGTACATTACGACACAAGTGCGAAAAACACACTCCTTATCGGTCGTGTTTTAAAACATCGCCACTCGTTTCGAATTTCGTTTTTGAGATTTACGTCAGGTCCAAAACTTCGGAGGGCCATCTGCACTAAAAAACGTCGTACGAGACACGTGCAAAAACGAAATTCGTAACTCGTGAAAACACTCCCTATCGTCGTCGTCGTGGTCGTGTTTTAAAACATCGCCATCGTTTTAGCACTAATGTACTATTTTAACATTTTATCAATAAGTATGGGTACCTACTTTTGTTTTCACAGCAACATCCAATTCACGCTCTTACGTTATGGGTTATGACTAGAGATGCACCGGATATTCGGTAACTATCCGGTATCCGGCGTATCCGGCCTATAGTCCAGTCATTTTAGTAGTTTCACCTCGGAATTCGAGATACCCAGCTGTAACTTTGTAAATACTTGTATATTGACACCCTAAAAGTTGTCTCAAAACCTACTTGTGGTAGGGTGTGCGCAACTATTAAATTTCAAGGTCAAAAGGTCACAAAAATCGTCTTTTTGAGCTTTTTTTGTAAATATTTCTTTTCCTATGGGTTCTTTACTCTTTATATGTATAATCAATATTGTAGAATATAAAATTCTCTACAACTCTTGCATAAAAACATTTTTTATACAGTTAACCGTTTACGAGATAGACGGCGGAGAGCGCGCGGTAAAAACATCACTTCAGGTCAACTGGTGCGTCCGGTCGAAAACGCGCCATCTATAGTTGAGGAACTACCCGATAAATCAATGATTATAACTATTTGTCCATTTTTATAAATTATATTATTCTATTTTATCATTTTTTTTCCTAACTATACTTATTTTTTCATATTAATTTATTTAACAACACTTACCTTGCTCATGTAAGCGAGAGCTTGCACACGAGAGCGTTCACATTTGCATCTCGTATCTTTGAATCCCTCAACGCGCAATTATAGAATCTTTCGCTTGCTCGGGACTCAACATTTACACGCACCAAAAATCTGCTTTGCTCTTTTGTAATATTTATTGCGTCTGGAGCTATCTAATATCAACTCTAATTTTGAGAAACTATCACAGTCGAGAAGCTCGGTAATCGTATTGGTAGCCTAGAACAGAGAGTTCAGCCTTGGAGAACAGTTCTGAGCGACCAGTCAGCGATACGAGCGGTATTAAGGAATTGACTGACAAAGTGCAACGCCTAAAGATTTTTTATAGGTTTAATATTATTATACAAGAAATAAAACTATGAAAACGGATAAACTTGCGTATATTAGCAGGGTATATTAACAGGGTTCGTGGTCTGCGGAGTCTCAGTCATCCGCAGGCCACGAACCCTGTAAAGTGTTCGAAACGTCGGAATGAAGTTAAAATTAGTTAATATATGCGAGTTTATCCGTTTTCGTAGTTTTATTTCATGTGTAATCCTCGCGGTAACCGAAGAAAATATTATTATTATACAAGTTTAACATGAGGTAGAATTTTATTTTGCATCCGAACGAGTTATTCATTCCCGCTTTTTGAGGGCCTACTACGAAGGTTTCAAAGTCGAATGACGAATCGAGATGATATATTCTAAATCTATCTTTTTTTTCGTAACGAAATGAAAGTGACGGATTATAATGAAGTTTATATGTTCGAAGTTTGCATTATACCCCGCAGCATGAAAATATGACCTACGACTAGCATAAGCAACGATACGGAAAAAATTAAAGTTTTTGTTTTCAATCTCTCAGCAAAATTGCATTTGACTCACTAGTTTCAAGCAGCAAAACCCCTATATTCGAGTCGCTCTGCTGAAAAAATATTTTTCACACCACCTATTCGAATACGGGTCTTTTCTTCCCTGCTAGGAGGGACCAAAGTGGCACTTTTCAGTTCAAGGACTTTCTATTGCCAGCCTAAAAAAATACAACGAAATATTAAAATAAACAGTACGTTCATAATTGATAAAAATTTCTTCAGAATCGATTATTTGCATAAATATTAAATACGTGATATATATCTTTTATTTTTCTCATAGGTGGTGTGAAAAGCAGTATGTGTCACACGGTATCAAAATTATTTCGTCTTGGGCGTTAACGCTTGAATCCCTCATTACGCTCAGGATTCCACTTTTGTGGAATCCGTCACTCCATTCAGGATTCAATATACGCCCACGCCGGAAATATGCCGTTTTGATCCCACAAACACAATCTACTATTTCACACCACTTATTCGAATACGGGTCGTTTTTCCCTGCTAGGAGGGATCAAAGTGGCACTTTTCAGTTGAAGGACTTTCTGTTGCTAGCCTAAAAAATAACAATAAAATATGAAAATAAATAGCAAGCGTACGTAATCAATTACGAATCCATTATACGCAATAATATGAAATATGTAACGTCTATTATTTTTCTCATAGTTGTTGTGAAACACGGTAATCAGGGTATATGTCACACGGTATCAAAATTATTTTTATCTTGGGCGTTAACGCTTGAAACTCTCATTTCGCTCAGGATTCCACTTTAAAATTATAAGTGTAATTTAATGAATAGAGATTTAATTAGCATGAATAAAAAGATATAACATAAAAAAATTGTTACTATAAATATTATAAATCATTGATTTATCGATAGTTATTCAACTATATATAGCGCGTTTTCGACCGGAGGCACCGGTTGACCTAAAGTGATGCTCTTACCCCGCGCTCTCCGCCGTCTATTTCGAAAACGGTTCAACGTATAAAAAATGTTTAATGCATAAGTTGTAGAGAATTTTGTATTCTACAATATTGTCATACATATAAAGAGTAAAAAACCCATAGGAAAAGAAATATGTACAAAAAAGCGCAAAAATACGATTTTTGTGACCTTTTGACCTTGAAATTTAATAGTTGCGTACACCCTACCATATGTAGGTTTTGAGACAACTTTAAGGGTGTCAATATAGAACTATTTACAAAGTTACAGCTGGGTATCTCGAATTCCGAGATTCTTACCAAATTTCAGCTAAAATGACTGGCCTACTATATGTATTTTACTATCCGGCCGGATACCGGATAGTAACTTTGCTTGATTATGGGGTAAATATATTGTTAAAAAATAAACAGTCACGGTAACAATAATAATCATAAGTGGCAAGTAAATTGGCAGTAACGACCCCACGATCTTTTCTATCACTACATAGTATAAAATAAAGTCACTTTTTCTGTCCCTATGTCCCTTTGTACGCTTAAATATTTAAAAATACGAAAACGGATTTTGATGAGATTTTTTTAAATAGGTAGAGTAATGCAAGAGGAATGTTTTTATGTAGGTACAGTACCGGTGCGCAGCCGGGGCGGGTCGCTAGTATATTATATATCTCTCACCCACTTAACACACGTAACTTAAAAACAGGTAGTAGGTAGATAAAATTATGGCCATATTGTCGATTCCGTTACAAAATAAGTCTGGACTTTGCGTGCAAGCTACAAAACGGGTCATAAGTGTCAAAACTTGCACGAAGCGCCCCTTGCTAAACTCAAAATGTAGGTATAATACCGCCGGCCGAATATCCGGCGGCCGGATACCGAATATTCGGCCGATGGTCAGGCCGAATATCCGGTATCCGGTATCCGGCCCAACAACTATCCGTTGCATCTCTAGTTATGACTCCCTCCAGAACACCCTTTCCTTTGGTTTGACAGAGATAGCAAGAGTTCTCAGGATTTTTTTTTGTAAAGGCAGAGTACTTTTAGACGTTTACAGTAGGTATTAGGTATACATATTTATGAAAGTGTTAAGCCTAATTTAAATATTTACCCTTTCATCGATGACGGTGTCGTCATCAGAGAAATCGGTCGAGCCATCGTCATGCGACAAATTCCAATCGATATTGATGTTCTCGAAAATACTTTTCTCCCGTTTATCCACATTTTCCAGCTGAAACAAAAATGTTAAATACATTATACAGTCAAATTCATACATTTTGCATTACGAAACATCCACGTTACTAAGGGCTTGTCCATTAATCACGTCATACGATTTTGGTCTATTTTAGCCCCTTCCCCCCATGGTGATACTTGGTGATATTTTCAGGAAAGCCAATATGACGTAATTTATTGCCAACTGTTTTTTTATATCTATCAGCTGTTATCAACGCTATTTTAACATCAGCACCCGCCTTCAATAACAACTCCGTAGTCCGTAGTCTCCGTTTTATCCATCACCGCGAAAAATTAATCCAGAAAATTCACGCGTGATGTCCTAACGTCCTCGCAATCAATAATGCCGTTCTCCCACTCCCATCCTTTATGCTCACATCGGCACCGGCCTTCAAAAACAACTCCATAGTCTCCATTTTATCCACCACCGCGAAAAAGTTCCGTCTTAACAGGAATTCATCCAGACAATTCTTAGAAAAACTAAAATTATATCTACTATTTACTCACCAACTCTTGACACGCGTGATGTCCCAACGTCCTCGCAATCAATAATGCCGTTCTCCCACTTCCATCCTTTATGCTCACATCGGCACCGGCCTTCAACAGTAACTTCATAGGCTCCGTTCTATCCGTCGCCGCGCACAAGTGTAGGGCCGTCATGCCTGAAGACGTGGTTTTGTCTAACAGCTGGGCGCCGCCATTTTGGATTAGAAAATCGACTATGTGGAGGAAGGAACCGTCGCCGAGTTCGCGAGAGATTGCTAGGTGTAATGCTGTTTCGCCGCAATCCTGGAAATAAGAGGTATGTTTTTAGAAAGTGTAGTTCAAATAAAAAGCGGCTAAGAGCATGTCGGGCCATGCTCAATGTAGGATTAGGTACTCTCCTCTTCTGTGATATACAGATTTTAGACATAATTCATAAAAGGAAATGGAATATCTTAGGCTGAAAGGCGATATGATATGACGAAACTACAAGGTTTCCTGTACCTTCTATTACAAGACTTAAGATAACTTATAATATCATAGCATAAACGTCCTCTGTAACACTGTAAATAGTAATAACATGGTTTGTATATCAAGGGGCGATTTCACTTCATTTTTTATTTCTCCTGATTCCTATAAGACAGTAAGCTAGTTTAGGGCTCAGGACACTAATCCAAGGCTTATCAGATATCCCCGTTATGATTTTACCGATACAGGGGATATCTGCTGAACAAGCTGTAATTTTAGATACCTAAATAAATAAATCAAAATCTTTTTTTTTCCTATCCTAGTAAAACTACGGAACTCTAAGATAGGTATAAGTAATGTATACCTAGTTACCTCATAAATTGCTTTGAGTCGTTTTCACTACCCGGAGGTTTTATGAAATAGACCATCTTTATCTAAAAACCGCCTATTGTTTGCTAGGAAGTGCCTTTAACATTTCCTGTATTTTATTGAGTTGTAACAAGTATTGGTAATGCGGCATCCTCCTCGCGTCGTTTTCCTCAAGTCTGAGGGTCGTGTTTCCCTAAATGGAGCATAATCTTCTTCCGTACAGTTGTTCGCCACTTGTTTCTTTCCTTGGCTGAGTGGAGGGCAGCGTGTAAATTTGTGTCTAGGGTTGTCCGAATCTGGTCACTCCATCTGATTGGACTACGACCTCTTGGTCTTTTGCCATCTACCTTACCGGTAACCATGAGTTGCTCGAGATTGTGCCCTTCTTTCCTGGCGATGTGACCAAAGAAGTCAAGTACCCTACGCAGGCAGATGGAAGAGAGACGGGCCTTTAAGTTTAGTTCGTGCAAGATAGACGCATTTGTACGGAAGGCCGTCCACGGGATCTGAAGCATTTTCCGCCAAACCCACATCTCGAAAGCATCAATGCGTTGGCGATCAGCTTTCTTTAACGTCCATGTCTCGGCCCCGTAGCTGAATATGGAGAATACCAAGGTGTTAACTAGCTTCATTTTGGTTTGGCGGGAGATGTTACGATCTTTCCATATTCCTTGTAATTGGGTCATCGCACTTTTACCCATTCCTATGCGTCTCCTAACTTCTTTTTCACACGATCCATTGCTACTTATGTTAGCCCCGAGATAGATGAAGTCTTCAACTATTTCCAGTTTGAGAGGACCCGTCAAATTTAGCTTATTGCCACGGTCCACAACCATCAGTTTGGTTTTGCTGTGGTTGATTTTGAGACCCAGTTCCAAACTAGTTTTTTCTAAAATTGGAAATGGAAAATTGAAAATTAAATGCGGCATAGGTACACATTATAAATTATTTTTACTTGTTACAAATTCCGTAACCGAGTAACCTTTTTCGAATATTTCGTGAAAGAATCAAACGCAATATTAACGTAGTATACCTATTGCATGCCTAGAGCAATGCAATAACTTGACGTGACGTAACTACACTTCCCGTACAAAGTTTATTGTATGACACATGCGTGTTGTACAAATGTGGAGACATAATGTGGAAAATTGACAATAAATAACTACATTAGCATATTATAGTTACATGCGCAATAAAGGACAATGAGTAATGAATTTTCCACAGTACACGAATAACAGATGAACGATAATTGAATTACTTTACTATGTATTAGTGTGCACGGTAAATTCATGTCCAAGTTCGATTTTGCATACGTTTGAATTACATACATATACCTAATAAGCATATTTTCCATAATTTGGGCGTTATCTTTATAGTCATAGTCTATCAAACCAAAATTTGGCAATAATAGTAGGAATAAAAACTACAGGATGCAACTTTTATTATGAGTTAATAACATTGGTAGTGTAAGAAAGAGGCGGTACGATTCTCTGTCTAGTGTCTATGCCTTACAAGTGAGTAAAACCACGGAAAATACTAGCTACACTATATGCATAAAATTTAAAGTTCTACAATAATTTTAAATTTTGCTGATGGGGTTTAGTCCGGTGGCCCTAGCACATTTTGTGTTGGACAAAAGACGATCTTGTGTCAAACAGATCACATTAAATTACAAATAGCTGTGAAAAGACTGCGAGTTGCTGTCAAACACGAGATGTTCTACTGTCGCAGTACGATAATCGAATTCATAAGGTAATATTTTTAAGGAGATCGTGATATTGGTCAAGTGTGTGACTTAGGCTATGTTTGCATCAAACTCACTTTCGATTGCTCGTTGGTACGAGTACATTGTCTAAAAGGAATAGTAAGAGCGATCTATCTTTTTCATATATGGGTATGCTTTTAGCCATAGCCAATAAGAGTCACAAATAATCTGCGATTAAATTATATCCCCACGTACTTACTGAGCAAGGTAGTGTGGCGGCCAAGTCCGCGCCTTCCGCGTATGCTTGCAGCAGGTTTTGTAAATGCCCGTTGTTTACTGCATGTTCGACTTCGGATAGTTTTTCAGCCGCATCTCTACACGTTTGTGCGGCCCACGCTCTGTAGACGTACTTTTCTCGGATAAACCTTAGCCGTTCCTCCCTGAAAGTAATAAAAATTATGTGAATATTGTGTATCACTACAGATGAACATTATAAAATATATCAACACTCTCTGAATTACCAAGCAAATTATACTGATTTTTAGAATTTTAGCCACAAAAAAACGCTAGTAGGTAAAAAAACTACAGTTGATAAATTTAGACTTTATTGATCCGAATGAATCAAGAATGACGGTGTATATTAGTCACAGACTAACAACGAGTTTATTAAGAAAGATTTTGACCAATGCTTAAGAGATTTTTATACATTTTCAATAGCAGTGTTTACAAAAACTGGTTGATTTTGCATTGAAACGTTATAGGTATTTATGACGAATTGCCGAGTGCCAATCCGCTTGCCCAGCGTGGCGATTATGGGCATTTACCTCCTAATGCGTCCATACGCATAATCAAAAGGAAAGGCCTACGTCCAGCAGTGGACTATCATAGGCTGATGATGATGATGATGATGCCGAGTTCCATCTGTAAGTACTGTCAAAGCAACTCCTTAGTATGACACTTTCTTTAAATAATTGACTACGGACGAGAAATCTAAATTAAAACCGTGATGTTTTTTAAGTTAGATTATTAAATTAGTAGAAATTATTTGTGTCAGTACACATGGAAAGCTACCTCGTCACGGTGTTTAAAATTTACTTTATTAAATAACAAATAAGATGTATTTTAAGAGTCGTGACACGGTACCTTTCCTGTGCACTGCCACATTTTCACTTAAGTGAAACTGGTAAACTTACATTGAACTCTCAGGTGTCAACTTGTCCCTTTCATCCAGCATATTCTCCATGATCTCATTAAACATCTGGTTGCCCATATGCCTCGCGATGAGCAGCTGCGACGTACTGAGTCGGTCGAGCGTGAGCGACTGGATCCGGGATATATGCACACCCAGCTCCCTGTGGCTTCCTGAGCATTCTATACACACTATGACGCCGAAGTTCGTTGATAGCCATGTGGGATCTGGAATGTAATAAATGTAATAATGTAAGCTAACGTAAAATTATACAGAAATTAATTTCATAATACTGTTACGAAAACCAGCCAATACTCAAGGTATTTTATTCAAGCCTTTTGGAATTCGATAATGCATTTCGATTCGTAATGCTGGAAAAAATGCATAACTAAGGTTGTAAGACTCATAAGTCATGTTGTTTTTGAACTAAATTGAATAAATAAGAGTTAGAAACATTTGACACACATCTCAGATATCCATAACAATGAACGGGAAGTTACATAATAATAATTGTTTACGATTAGATACTTCACTTGACAGACCTTTGTCCATGGGGTATAAAATAAAAGACTTAAATTCAACGCCATTGAACTTGCCTCTTACACCTCAGTGCCCCTCAACACATATGGCTGCTTTATATATAAAAAAAATAAAGTAATTAAAATGTAGTAATCCTCGTCTAACCATGCTAATTACATGCACCATAAAAAATCAATATGGTATTTACGTTGCATAAACTGCTAATTCTAATTTAACTTTCAAATGAACCTAATTATGTATGCAATCGAATGTAAAAACTTTCTGCCCTAATTAACAAAACCAATCGAGTGCTGATAACGATTCTGTAATGAAAATGTAGATACGAGTCGGAAACCAAGTTCCTTCCGTCGGTTGGTGGTCAAGGTTGCGGTTTCATAATAGTTGATTCGGTCATGGTCTCGGTATTGTGTCGTGTCAAATTTTATCTGAGAAAGTCTGATTAGCATTTGAAATTTAGCGGGTGCGTAGGCTATCACGAAAATGGATCGACATAATACGTCCTTTTAACACTTGCATCACCACATTAACACTGCATCACCCATATGGTAATGTTATAAAAGAGAATAAACTCCTCCATCTTGGCTTGAGTAAGACGACTCGCCAAACGATAACATGACGGTTGAAGTGTGATATGTCATTTGACTAAGATTGAACCAAGTTTGGCGAATGTTGATAAATGATAGCTTACTAAATTATTGTCTTCAGACAAGCATATAGGTTTCCCGAATTTTTTTGAATTTAAATATTGATTTTCTCTAGCCCTGTACCCGAAAACGTATATAAACAATTCCTTCTAATCCGTTTACAAACTAGATAACACAGTGAGAAACTAGTTCTGAAGTGAACATCCGATCCGAACTTCTGCAAAACGCAACTGTGCCCAGGCTACGACTATAACTCGATGCAAATGTGGGTTTAGAGTCCGTTCTATCTAATTTCCGGGAAAACTTTGATGAAATCCGGATATTACGTTAGTTTTGTTATTATGTTCCTCTAATACGGTTAAAACGATATCTAAGTTGGACGCACAGGCATTAGAATTTCATAGAATATTCCGGTCGCGAACGGCGCATTCACTTGTCTTCCCACAAACAATAAAGAAAGACTAAACACACAACAGATTACTATGGAATGCGTGCTATTCGGATGTTTCATAACACGTTAACTGTCGGTCATGGCCTCTCAGAGCGTGTGAAATGCACTACATGGAACAAAGTAATCAGCCACTGTTCCGGATCGTTTATGGGAGCTTTTTGTCTTATAACGATTAGGTTAATCGAAACAATAGAATCGATTTTACAGTCACGCACTTTTGATGTTCTAAACATGTTCCATCACGTTTTTATGATGAGGCGTAATATTACAGTAGATTATAGAGAACTTAATTAATCTGTAACAAAGAGATGTTGGTACAGGAAATGATTTTATTTGCTGGTCCAAATATTTCCTTGTACGCATCAACGGTCGGTCATATTATTGTATTGTAGGTTATACAAAACTATTATAATTATGTAGTTCATCAACAACCACACGTATTTTACTGGTAATAAAATTTACGATAATGATACTTAAGTTGCATTTAAATCATTATTTCTCTTACGAGACCAGTTCATTGCCAATATTGCCATATAATTACCGTCTTTGGCGTGACTCATTTTCAGCTCATTCATTTTACATATTCAATGACGAATGTCAACATAACTTGACTATCGACTAGACGTTCATTCGTTAACAGTTAACTAGTAACCACAAATTGCATTGCCAATTAGTTTTGCTAACAGACCGGGTTTTGCGAATGACTCTCAGTTTTATAGTAGATATACGAGCAGTACCTATATTAGCAATGAGTAATTACCAGACTCTGCATTTTGGTGCCGATAACATCAATTTGATGCGATAGGAAGATAGCCGCTTTATCAGTCAATACAATAACGTCTACGCAATCTTGATTTTCTGACTTATTCCTGATAAGTAACTATGGGCGAGCGGATAAAACGGTTCCTTTGAGAGGCTGCCACAGATATTATATCCGTGGGTGCGATTACGTCACTACTTACGCTCCCTTATAAAGCGGTGAATTCCAGCAATTCCTTGTTTGCTTGCTGCTCTGACGTTTTAAGCTCATTCCTCTATCAAGTCTAATGTAACGTAATATACATATATTGCCCACTGCTGGACAAAGTGGACAAAGTCCTCCCCTATTATTCACCATTCGTCGACTTAGTGCTTGCTCCTGCCAGTTGCTATGAAATGAGTAAAAGTCGTCCCACCATCTCTTTATTAGCCTGCATCTTTCGAGTACGGTGAGGTCCAGTAAGTAGCTAATTGGACACATATCGTTTTGGGTACATTCGGCCCGACCCAATCCCAAAACCAAATTTATTTATTAATAAAAATAAAAATATACATCCTATAATTACCATTTGTAGACCCGCAGTCCGCGCACACTTGGTTCCCCGGCATCGCCCTCACAGCCCGTATGATCGACCGCTGCAGGTCCAGCAACGAATGCCCAGAGTCGTTGCTCTCTCCTGCCTGCTGGTGGAACGCTCTCATGAGAGCACCCTCCTTGCAGTTGACTAGAACTGACGCCCACGCCCGTTGCTCGCTATCATCCTCGGCTTGGAAGTGGTAAGTACGGTTATCTGGAATTGGAAATGGGATATTGAGACAAGGTAGCTTTGAATGTAACCGAGGATTCTAGTATTAAATTATCTGGGATAGGAAGTAGTAGATTGTGTCACAAAATTCTGAATTAAGAACTGAAGGGTCCCGGAGCGTAATGAAGAATTCAAGCGTTGACGCCAAAGGAGAATATATTTTTTGGTACTGTGTGAAGGTGCGATAGGGTCACATTTTTTATCGTTATTCTCACCAAATAATATGACTGCAAATTTAAAACTACGTAATCTCATTTTAACGCATATTCCTTTGTAAATATGAAGTATGAGGTATTACTTTAGTGTAATGTATCGCTGCATAGTAAGATTGAACACGTTAAGCTAAAATCAATCGTTTTGCTGCATTAACTGCATATGCATGAAACCTTATAAGCTTCCTAAAGGATACTCCACGAACTGTGCATTGCACTTTGAGTACGATGAGTAGCAATAATTATAATAGTTGTATGTGATGTGAGGTCTGATATTGCAGACTTCAAAATACGGTCGGCAAATGACCTGGCCGGGAGCCGTCTATACCTATATAAATTATACATGTAATTGTAAGGCATAAACTGCCCATATGAACATAGTGGTTTGAGTCCACGTACAGGGCATATTCAACCCAACCACGCCACAGTAACGTAAGCACTTACATGAGACTAGATCGAACGCCCTTTTGTCATCGGCGGCGACTTTGATTTGGCACGTAAGAAGATTAACCCTCGCAGGCGGTTTGTTCTCATCTGCGTGGAAGATATCCAGGTAGCCCTCGGCTGTGACCCGGCACCGACGTTTCTGCCACACCCTTCGGACCTTCCCTTCTGATTTTTTGAGCAAGTAACCGCTTCTTGTGACGCCATGTTGTTTATCGCCTTGAAGCTGGTGCAGCGAGTAACCACCTAACGATGACGCCACCTAAAGGGTATATTTAGTTCTTATTATCATGATAAAATTATACTAATTAGAGGCTTTATGATAAGAGATAAGACTCAGGTCATTAGAAGAAAGTGGAACACTGTAAGTAGAATAAAGATAAGACGGAAAGTGGAGGTTTGGTCTGCAGAATAATCTTACATATAAAACCATATTAGGTAAATGTATGTGAATATTCTGATTGAAGTATTTTTCATTCCACATACAAACAAAGAAAAACAACAGCAGTTAAAATTTACAATACATGTAAACGTTTCTTGCACTTCCGGAGCTCGCGTACCGACGCTGTTATCTAAAAGATAAGTGTGTATTTTTGTACTGCAATTTCAGTTGGTTTTAGTTGTGATTGTGACTGAAAAATAAAACAGTCACTGAGATCCGGAGAGATACGAAACGTAATATTAAATTTGTAAAGCCTGGAAAACTCTAATATCACACTTAGATTTAAAAAGAAAAATGATGTACCTACATTTATTCTAGTATTTACTATTGAGTAAAAAGTGGCCTCAAATGCGCGACGCAACAAGCGTTACCATTTCGCGAATGCGGAGTAAGATGTCTAGACAGCCGCGCATTTTCCTCTGGCATTTAGCCCCGATGTGCTACAGCAGTAAAGTTAATGGCTATTATATGGCTGTTAGTTTTATAACCCACCTCCCTATCTTGCGGAGCGGCTGCCCGCAGCATGTTCCGCAACTCCAGTAACCGCTTCCTCTCGTCGTCTTGCTGCTGGCGAATCTTCTGCAGCTGCACGCTAAGATCCGCAACATACACTCCAAAATGCTCTATCGTCTTCAGTCCATCTTGGAAATAGTTTGTCTGCGCATGGTAATATTCTACCAGGTGCTGTAGTAACTCTATGCCCTTCTTCGTCTTTATCTCGTTGAACTTTATCAGGTACTAGAACAAAACAGTTTTTATAGAACGCGTCGGATGAAATTGAGTGCGTAATTGATAGTCGGGAAATAGGACGCTGCGTGCCGGACGCGGCATGCGGACTGTGGAAACGCACAAATATTACTAGCTGCCCTTCCGCGAGTTAAAATTACTTTTGATGACGCGTAAACGCGCATCCTCGTAGAAGTTCGCGGTTGTGCAATAATAATACGGTGCGCGACCTTGCACAACTGTTGGCGACTCGCCGGCTCGCGTCACAAGATTATCGATATCTTACATCATTGATTACTGTATCACATTTGATTTTACATTAGTTACCTAACGTTTGTAACGAAATCCTAGTAAATAGTGAAATGCTGTGCAAGTGCGAGTAAACGGAACGGAACTATCTTTATTTGTTAATTTAATTTACTTTATTTATCAGAAATACGAATTACGATGCATAACATGATAGAATGCTAATGTGGTGTTTTGATTATTCATCGTGTAGGTACCTACCCAATTTAGTGATTCATATGTAGCTGTTTAGATTAGTTAATTTCAAGAAAATATAATATGCAACTACACTCGCTAAAATACAAAGTTACATGTATTCTAGGAATGAATTCCTTGCAAGAAGAAACGGCCTTTGCAAATTTCGCCTCAAGATTCATAATTTCATAAAGCCGAATGAGAGCCTCCAAGCAAAATTGAATATAGCAAGTAGCTCATTTTCTTTCTAAGAAGCTGACAGAGTATCTTCGTTACACGTTATTATTGCAAGCGACATATTTTGAGCTTATGAAAGCGAAATCGACCAGAGTTATGAATTTCTTTTTCGCTATCTTACGTTTTTCAGTACCGATGTTTAGGCCTGTCAAGAAATTAGCTACTTCTCCATTAGTGAGTAAAAAAACACCTGTACTGTACTGAAAAAGTTATTATTAGGTGCATACTTAAATACCCTTTTGCCACATTATCGCAAGTGAAGTGTCGTGGAAGTTCGTGCACCGAGCCAGGAACAAAGCAAGGGTCAGAATCAGAACTGCATCGGCCCTGCGCGGCGGGCGCAAGGCCGGTCGTCGACCTGACGCCCGTACCGTACCGCACCGCCAGCAGGGCTTCGTTTCTATGTTATTTTTTGTAAGCCTTTGAGGCTCGCCAATCGGAATCGCAGACGAACTTTTATGAACTTATAAAAAGCGTTGGAGTGAGCTTTTCAATGCCTAATATTAAAAGCCAGTTAAAGTTTAAGTGGTTAATTATTGTTGGTTTTATTTATTTCCACAGGATATATACTTTTACATGTATTTTAAAATTTAATAATCATAGCTATGTATGTATTCCCATTTGCCTTTGTGATATTTGTTATTCTACGAAACGTCATTGGTGTCTTACTTACAATAGTTACAAGTGTTACAACTCAATACAACATGGTGGAGTCCGATACCCGAAAAGTAGTTATTTTATTAATAAAGTATCTTGATATTATTTGACATTGGAATGGCAGAAAAACACGATCATTACAACCACGTAGTCAGATTTGCTTTCTGAGAATTATGACGCATGTGCCGCTGAATAATTCTATAATCTCGTAATCCGTACCAAAGTGTATTTAAAATATCAATGATATTTTAATAACGTAATGGGTGTACCAAACTTTATGCATAATATCGGATATACGTACATTACGTACATCTTAAAAATAGTTAGCGAGATATAATTTATTATTATTACACTAACAAAATAAATTAGGTGACATGAGCGCGAAGGTAACTAAACTACACTTAATTTTCCATATTTCCTTCAGAGACTCAGCTGCTACTTTACAAATAAGTAGCAATATATTGGACTTCCTGGAAACCCTAAACTTTTGGCGTGACTCACCTGTTAAACTATATACCTATTTAAGAAAATGTAGGTACCGGAGGTATTAAATATTTCGTTAAAAATTGTGAAAGTTCAATGACTCGGTTACTAATATTATACTAGTCAATTTATACAATTCCGTTAGTGAAATTGAAACTTGAAATTGGCTTTACAGCTTAGTTTAAGGAGAGGATCTGATTGCAGCCAGGAAATGAAACCAGCGGAGCGCATCCACGTCGCAGGTTCCACCACTAATATAATACGGACGTCGTTATAACTTGGAATAAATATTCGTGTAAAAAGCAGGTAAGTTTTCAATAAATATTACGAAGGTAGCCTTGCTTCTCTTAGAAACTTTTCATGAGGCCTGACTTAGAGGATATTACCCCTAAAATTCGCCCAGCGCCGCTCCACGCACGCCACTCACGCCTTTCACATATACATCTGTATCTTTTTCAGATAAGCTAAATCGCCTTCGCGGTGAACAATCACAATATTGGTCTACTTAGCGAGAGGATATCAAAACAAATAAATAATAAATGACTCTCTCGAAGGTATAAGATCTTTACTGTGTTGATTTCATATTTCAAAGAAAAGCAACGGCGGTGAGCTGTGCATTGCCAAGCTAGCTTGGTTTGAGGCAACTGATTGCGGCCAGGAAATGAAACCAGCGGAGCACGAAACGTCACTGGGTAGACAATACCGAAGCGATATTCTAGGGAATGCAATACCCGGCCATTTTTGGTACCCGGGTATTACCCGACTTTGCGTTTTAATACCCGGGTACCCGGGTAGTACCCGGTCTTCGACCAAAATAGCATAAAGTATTGATTTCTGTGTTTTAACACGTAATTATTAATGAAATGCTCTTTTGATTAACAGAATTTACATTTATTTGTGTAAATAATAATTGCAAATACGAATTTAACAAATTTCACAACTTGTATATAAAAAAATCTCAGTAAATCACAATATTAAATAAAAAAGATCAGTCCGTAATAGACATGTGCGCCGCGCCGCCGCCGCCGATGATTTTGACCGGCGTGAAATCGGCATGTCAAAAGTTTTATTTTCCTCTCAAGTCAAATAATTTGATATCTCTAGTGAAATAAACCGGCCTGGGTGGTAAATTGTAAGCCTTTTATTGGAAGGTCCTAAAACAGGTTAACAACAAGGTGCCAGGCGACGACGGACTCAGGGAGCTTTTGAGAACGGGTGGACCGATGGTATTTAAAGTCCTCTAGAAGCTCGTTGACGTGTTCGAGGGCAAAACGCCTAAAGCATGAAAGTCATGGAAAAGAGGCGATCTGGTGCTGTTCTTCAAAAAAGGTGATAACAGCCTTTTGAAGAAGGTTAGTCATGATTATAAACTGTTTTCAAGGATCATCACGAACCGTTTAGAACGCATACTTGATGACTTCTAGCCTCCCGAATATAATGGATTACGAAGGGACCATATATAGTATCTATATATGGTCCCTTCGTAATCGCTGCGGCAAATCATGCAAAAGTGTTTGTGGACGATGAAAAAGCCTTCAATTCGGTGGAGAGCGCTGCTTGGGTCATTAACGATGACTATCGGTATGTCGACATTGTCGACGTTGAATCAATGTTGGTTACCAGTGATGACTACGGTGCTAAACGTGGGTCACTCACTCTCGGATACATCTCAAAACTCAAAGTCCCTCGTTCGGAGTTTCTCTGCGTAATCGAATCTGTAATTAGGAGACCTGGAGATGCACTAAAGTCACCGACATAGCCATCCAGATTATGCTTAAATAGCAATAGGCAGGCCACATTGGCCACAGGAGAGCAGGAGCCGATGGGGTCGAAAAGTGCTCGTAAGTATACAGTTTTGCAGCGTAGGATTTCCATCCACAAGATGGACATGCGATGCGACGGTATGAAGGTTGCAGGACGGGAGTCTCGAATCTGGATGCAACAGGGGAGACTGATGTTCAACATTGAACGTCTTATGACGTCTTATGAGATGATGATGTCAAGTCACGTTTGAAGCATTGAAAATTTAATTTCAAAATCATATTAAAAACAGACTTTGCACGAACAACTCCGGACAATATCCGACGCCTTCGGCATTGTTTTCAGTTGGCGTTTATAAATGAAGTTACACCATATAAGAAATGTGTCTTCACGTCGTCTGTCTCAAGCTCACTGACTACATGCGCAAATGCAAATTATTAACAAACGAATGCCACAGCCGGGGTGAGGGGTGAGGAATACAGGGCGTAGAACTAGTAACATGTGCATTGTCGTTGTTGTTTATCTTCTTATCGCTACCTATCTGAGCGGCGGGCAGCGGCGAAAACAAATGGGTGAAATGAATTGTCTCACCCGTTCGATATGCATTTAAAAATATAAAGTTTCGCGATTTAAGTGTAAAATAAGCGAGGGCTAGATGATAATAGAAATAGTTATAAGTGCCATAACGCTTTAACTCTTATGTTAGGGTTTCGGTCGTAACATTATTTTTCAAATTTTACTTAACTTTTACATTTTTCAATATATTTTTTCATTTCGGGTAAAACCCGGGTATGAGATGAAAACCCGGGTTTTACCCGACCCTAAATATTGTCGGGTACCCGGGTACCCGGATTTTCGGGTACCCGGGTTGCATTCCCTAGATATTACTTGTGGTGCTACATCACTAGTCTATTTCAATAGTGGTCTTGTAATACGAAGCAGAGTAGATAGATAGACATGCATGTAAAAGAACGTAATCAATATCACAGACATGTCAAACACATTGATTACATTTTAGTGGCATTTGTATTAAGTTGAGAGGTTGTTTTTTAGAAGGTATCAGTTTGCGGCCAGGAAATGAGCCTAGCGGAGCGCGGCGAAGTTCCGGAGACCACAATAGGGATGATGACTGTAGTTCAAATAAATTATTTAACATCATGCACGACATAATACATGAAGAAAATATTACTAAGATGTAGATTGCAGTAACTTTTGTACAGAACTTCTATTTAATAAATTGAAAAGAACTTAAAAGAGTAGGTCATTTGGCAGTACTCAAACGTGACGTCACTTTTGAGTATTTCATATAAAATTCCATAGTGGTGAAAAATTGTGATCGTTTTGACAGTTCGAAAAAAGATGCTGATTTGACTTGCCAGTCATCATGCCTATTTAATAACAACCCAGTACGCCCGGCGGGAATTAAAAAATGTCTTCAGGTTTAAAAGGTTTAGTATTATAGCGACGACGGTAGACTAGTATTAATTAGAACTGTATCTAAAACGGATACACGGACCGCTTCCAGCAGTCCATCCCGTACAAATTTTTACATTCGGCTTGTAGTTCCCATACAAAGTGACTGCATGTAGCAGTCCATGTATAAGTCGGTTGGTCTTAAGGCAAATTCGACAATAATACATTTTCAACGATTTATGAAGCAATTTATACTGAATTTTTAATTCGGAATACGAGCTACATGTCGGCTGATGTGAAATATAAATCACATTCCTGTACCATACAGAAATAAACAAAATAAAAACATGAACCAACAAGGTAGATTACTTGTACCAACATACATGATCGTAAAAATGTACACGAAAACCTCCGTAAATCCTGAGCGCAGGCACATAAAGAACTGGTATAAAAGTCGAGGGATAAACTATGTGTTGCAGATCAGTTTATAGAATCTCTGTCACGCAAGGCCTATTGAAATTACATTTCTAGACCATTGCGTGGTACATAGATTATTTCGTGATGTTGATAAAGTAGGTACCTACCAAGTACAGGATCATGGCTTGGAGTTAAAAAACAATAACTACGATTTTTATAGGCTTTGTGGTCCAAATGTCCGGCTATTTATTTACGAATCGATGACCGGTTATTTGATTTTAAGACCCAAGTACAACACAATCTAAGTACGACCGGCAGCATACAAAAAAAAAATAACCACTAGGGTAGACCGAGGCATATCGGATCATTTTTTCATTAATGCCAAATACGTAAATACCTACGGGTACCTAGGTTCAACCCAACGTTAGACACTGATTGACTGCCCGATGCAACTTGCTGCGAATTTAAGATTTTGTCAAAAATGCTTAACACCTGATCCATTTTTACACGATTGTTCTTGTATATAATAGTATCTTCTATGTAATAGTCTCAATATCGTAACTCTTATCTTAGCTATGTATTTCCTTATAAAAACTGAAAGATGGGTGTGCTCAGCGTCGTGCATTGTGTAATTGTGAATTAGTAGATTGTAAAACGTCATCTGTTTACAAACTGGAATGGATACCGCATAATATACGATGATTAGTTGATGACACATTACATCGTCATCTATTTAAAATGGACTCTACAATATTCATGCTATATATTACTAGTCTTAGATTTAACAGTCTAGACAGGGCCGACTGCATCCAATGCGCTAATCAATTCAATTGGTGGCCTCGTAGACCCTCGATGGATTTAGACTAGACTTGATTTGTTGTCATCCCAGATGGTTTGGGTGGCCATGAACTAAGGCCATCGGTATAAACCGAATCTATGTATACATAAGACCACAATAGGCTACTTGATCCATTTTTAAAGTTTGTCTTATAATATTAATCAATATCTGATTAACGGAAAAAAAATATAAATATATTTTTCCACGTCCTAGAAAACCGCAAAATTATAACTTAAAATTTAAACTTTCGTTACCGCGCGAAAACGATACTAGCCATGTTAATGCTAAGATTATCTGTGGTGTGACTTCACTCAAACCGAAAACAAACATTTGACATGTCACTTATGTTATGTCAATGTCACAGCAAAGGTGCATGCCTACATGTCCATAGCGAATTTCACTCGTATAAGATTCGACATGAAGTTAGTTTAAGATCCTATGACGTCACATCATGGCCGACACCGTTTTCAGAGTACGAAATTAAAAAAAATAAAACAAATTTTTCAATAAAAAATATGTACCCATCAAACACTTTTAATACACTACACCGTAATCGAAAAATATTGATCTTTTCAATAAATACTACAGAAAAAACTAATTTTTTGCACTAAATTTGATATGAGTCAAGTAGCCTATTCATTGACAAAAACTTCGAAATACTCAGCCAAATTTTGTTATTGTTACTCTCAACGTCGTTGCAACAAAGGCCAACAAACAAGCACGTAACTTTTTATCGGCAAAAAAGAAGAACGAAATTAAATACCACAATTACCACATAATCGCCATCCAAAGTGCTTATAAATATCTACACTCCCAGTTGGCAAGGCACACGTAATTAAGTGGTGTTTAAGTGTTACGAATACCTAGTTTTTAGCACTGTTTGCCGCTCTAATTTAACCGATGTTGACTGTATAACTATATGTACATTATACAACATTTACAAAATATTATAAGATCTTTTAGATAATACAATTTACCCTAGGACTACTAAATTACCGTCTTCGCCATTTCGCGAGTAAATAAAAGAGATAAAACGAAATCTGTTGTTCCCATAAGGCAACCATAAATTCAGGCTTGATTTGTCGTTCTTTTGTGTCGCAAATGTCCATGAACTAAGAGACATTTGGCATCAGCTGGAGATAATTTGGCATTCTAGCGAGACAGCCGCATCGATTTTGCAAGCGACACGATGTCAACGAACTTAACTTTCAATTTCTATGTGCATCCTAATAAGTCTAATAATTTGTTTCGACTGGGGTGATCATTTATTAGTGTTTTATGACAACTCATGCCTCATACGACTATGTGCACATAATTATGGCAATTTTCAGGGCATTCGACATTACCGTAATATGACACATAATCGTAGGCTCAGACCATTTTTCAAGCCTTTACCCGCGTAGTTTTGCTACTGATAACTGAGAACAACTGGCATCACAAGTGTTCTGAGTTAGTCACATCTGTCGTTCAAACATAAACAGTCAACACAAACAATTAGGTAACCGAATGTTTAATGATTAAACCACGCTTTGGCCCTATTAGTACGGTCAAATCGTATATTAAACTCGCAAAACATGTAGTAAAGCTGCATTTTTGGTATGTTATTTAGACACCATAGGGCAGTATAAAACCACATTTTGCAAGCAAAAAAAAGTTGTGCTAGCTGCGTTATACGTGAAAAACTGTGAAATTTACTGTCTATTTTTAGTTTCTGATTTTTATAAAAAAAGCCTTACGTTTTTTGACAATATGTATCAGGTAACGTTTAAAGATGAATGAATTTGTAACAAGATGAGATAACATGCATTATTTATTAGCAGCATTAGGTCTTATAGTTTCAGAGATTCGAGACTTCAAATAGTACCCTGTTTTGTAAACTAGATAAAATGTTGAGTTTTGGTAACGTTTCTGGTTTAATATCGCCTTTCCTAATTATGCTACGAAAAACATGAAATAATTATCTTATAGCGCAATTAATCTTCTTTCATTTAAGGGTAAAATCAGGTCAGTAAACTTTGTAATTGAAAATAAAAACGCGTAATTCAAAAGGCAGTAGGCACGCTATCTAAGTTTTTCATACAAATCGCAAGTCGTGTTGCAAAGCTGCAATTTTAGTATATTATAAAGGTGCTATAAGGACGTACAAAAATGCATATTACAAGAAAAACAAAAAAGGAACTTCGGCATAGGACGAAAAAAACAGAAAAAATATTGGCCTTCTTTTACTTTTTGACGTTTAATTATAAAACTATTATCTTTTGATACTAATTGCTACAAAACTTAGAAACAATATTAAATTCGAAAGGATTTGAGCTACCTTGCATTACCCTAAATTATATAGATTTAGAGATACGACATTTCAAAATGTGCCCTTCATTAAGTTAAGAAAATAAGTGCATGTTTTGAAGCCTCGCATACCCCCAACTATAAGACTTACAGTAATTGTTATCGGCTCAATTTGTTTCAAATTTAATATAGTTATTATCTACAATTACTTTTTTTCCCTTAGCGCGAACGTTTTGCCAATATTTAGTGAATAGCTTTAACGTAACCTAAAATTTGTTTATGTTTTGATAAAAGGGCACTTTGTGAAATGTCGTATCTCAAAATATATATATTTTACGGTGAAGTAACGTAGTTCAAATCCTTTCAAATTTAATGTTCTTTCTTAGTTTCATAGCAATTAGTATCAAAAAGGTAATAGATTTTTAGTTAAACGTCAAAAACTAAAAAAAGTGCGAATTTTTTTCCGTTTTTCACGTCCTATGCCCAAATTATTTTTTTGTTTTTCTTTTAATATGCATTTTCGTATATATCTATAAGGCCTTTATAATATACCAAAATTGCAGCTTTGCAACTCGACTTGCGATTTGTATGAAAAACTTAGATAGCGGGCCTCCTGCCTTTGGAATTTCGGGTTCATACTTTCAACTACAAAGTTCACTGACCTAATTCTACCCTTAAATTAAAGAATATTAAGTGCGCTATAAGGTCATTATTGCATGTTTTTTCGTAGCATAATTAGGTGAGGCGATATTAAGTCGAAAACGTTAGCAAAACACAAAATTTTATCTAGTTTACAAAAAGGGGTACTTTTTAAAGTATCGAATCTCTGAAACTATAAGACCTATGGTAATGCATGTTAGCTCAACTTGTTGGAAATTTATTAGTCTTTAAACGTTTATTTACATATGATATCAAAAATCGTAAGGTTTTTTAAATAAAAATCAGAAACTAAAAAATGGCCGTAAATTTCGCAGTTTTTCACGTACTACCCAGCTAGCACAACTTTTTTTTGCTTGCAAAATATGGTTTTATACTGTCTTATGGTGTCTAAACAACATACCAAAAATGCAGCGATACTACTTGATTTGCGAGTTTAGAGCAAAATTATGTACGATTTGACCGTACTATATTAAAGGAAAATACCTACTTATCTTACTACAATCTGCATTTAATTTGTTAACGTAACGTAAAATGTGTTGACACGCAACAATTTGTAAGTAATCATGTTTTTTCACCTTATTCTAAAAGTTATGCGTTTGAGCATTTAGGTTTTTAGGTGTACACGCTATGTAATCAAATACAATGCGCAACGCGTCTTAGATTACACTGGCAAGTATCGCTTACTTGAAATTGGACTAAATACTTCCATGTAATGAAACTTCTGACATTATACGGTATATTTATATTACAGTCTGTAGAAGCGAGCAGTTAGCTTATTGTGAGATTGTGACTGGTAAAACAATGACATTTCAGGCATAAATATACTTACGCGGAAAGATAACTGATTTCCATTGCTTTTGGATATATGTGATAAAAATCGTGATGTATCGGTCACATATAAATAATAATCATAGTACATAATAAATGGGGGTAACGTACCTACCGAAATATGTGGCTAATTTGGCCACTATACTTAAATTTTATAGAAAAAAAACAGTTCATAGAAACATTTATAGTCTAGCACTATTTTATGGTGATCGTGAGTTTGGATAATAAATTGGTAAGAGTAGTTTAAATAACGCATAGATTTAGCAATAGTCAATGATGTAGATTAGAAAAATTTGAATACCTAAAAGGCTAAGAAAACTACCGGCTACTAAACTACAAACTACCTAAACCGGGTTACTAGCGTAGTATTAAAATCAACGATTGACCGACTTAATAAAGTAACTCGGTTCGATAATATTTTAATGTTTTTAGCCTCAAGTTAGTTATAAACCTACAAGGTTTGTTCTCAACTTCTATAAAACTCAAGTATACAAAGTATTTGGCACTGACTGTACATTGCCCGTTAGCCCCTTGTCATAGCGGCTCGCGTCAATTCACGGTAGGTACTGTAGGTAGGTACATTGCCAGATTCGGTAACTGTAAACCAGTGTCACTGACAACCGACGACCTTTTAACGATTGTAGGTACAATACAATACGCGGTTTGCGTATAACGGCCTTTGTGATGACCGCAGCGCAGGGTTCCGTAGAAGAATGTATTTATAATCTGTAGATGATGTACTTATAAGAGAGGTACAGTTCATAGATTATAAATTATTTAATTAAAAACTCTCAACTACATTTTGTTGCGAAGCTCGAAGATAACTACATACATAAGGCCAAATCTGAACAATACCTATTCGATATTTTTCTATAATTCTTAGAAATTAGCTGACTATAACATATTATCATAATCATAAGACATTGAATTTATATATTGAATTGCAATAGTACAGAATTACGAGTACGTTACACTGTCATCTTCACATGAACATAATAATGCAAAATAAAACATGTATTTGCACTCTCTGGCTTCTAGAAGAGTTATAAGTATAAAAGTTTCAGATATATTTCCTCAATATTAAGTTCAAGTGAAAATCGGATATGCCTTTTTGTGTAGGTAAGTAATAAACGGAGAGTAGTCATAATAATCGAGACAATGCATGTCCAAATATGGCTGTCATACGCATTGCACACTGCACTCCGGGATTCGAGTGACGCTGACGCATAATAGCATACTTATGGTTCCATTGTGTTAATTATTTTATGTAAATTGATAAAGGGTAGTTAGTAAAAAGCGATAGTTATGTTATGGGTATTGATTATGTAACAAGGCTTAGATATACTATATCTATTAAGAAAACGATGTGTGATTGAAAAATAATTAGTAAGTTCCAACGGCTAAGTGGATTTGAGTGATAAATTCTATATAAATACTATATTCTATACCATAAGTACCAAAACTATTATTCGGTACGGATCTCTCATCTCCCGTATAAAAGTTTTACGTGTAATTTCAATGAATGTCTCATAATTAAGGAAATTCACGGGCTTAATTACACCCACATTAATCATAGAGAGAAATGGGGACGTCCCGTTCGATAGGCTCAATGAATTTCTAAAATAAGATACGATCGACCACAGATTACTTATCTTATGAACGTCGCATTGAAAAGTATAATACGAACGGCCGCCACGCACATGGAACGAGCCTCTACTCTCTGACCTGAGTACTCATTAATGAACATACATCATTTCCCGATTAGCTAATACGCATTTTGTATTTTTCTAACAGGTTTGTCAAAGTGAAGTTGCAACTAATATTGTGTTGATATGTTGTGTAAATACGCGCAGGTAACACGGATACAACAGACATACAAGCGGTCGCTAATCAAGCACTTACTAAATGAGTATGAAACTTGTTTGTCTAATGTGTAAATAATCTGTGTCATCAGCAATATACTAATTACTAACACAACACAACATATCATGTTTACTGAATTGCCGATAAGAGAACACCCATTAAAGCTAAGCACGCGATACTATTATATGCGCTAATGATGTACTTATATGTAAACAATTGCATAATTATAAATTATGAATGGAATAAGATAAACGTGTTTCCCTATACAATGCACGAGTATTCAGGTCGGTCATTCACATATGATTAAACAGTAAATACAATACTTAGTCACGTCAGCCTAGTTTTTTAGGTACTAAAATAGTAATACAGTGAATAGGTACCTATTACGACCGGAACTGTACTTTTAATCAAGTAATAATCAAGATTAATTTGGAATGCACCCTTGCAACATAAAAATATACAAATGTAAAGGTGCATTTAGACCAAACGAACATTCGCTCATTCTATCCCCCACTCTACAAAATCAACGAATTTCGACGAATCATGTTTTGTGTAACGAACGGAATTTCGTAGAGTGGGGGATAGAATGAGCGAATGCTCGTTTGGTCTAAATGCACCTTTAGCGCCAAGAGATGTTACCTGTAACTGCCAAAACTTTATGAACTGTGAGAATAATGTAGACGCTTTCCCTTTGGTTGCAGTATACTTACAGCAAAGAGAATCCAAACAACTGTACATGTGGCACTCAGCCTAGATGCAATTCATTTCAAGCACCCTTATAGAACTCAAGAAATAAATAAACTTGTTCTCAGAAGAGGTAGAAGGTGTGTTAGATTATAATAAAACCGCCAAGCGCAAGTCCCATACACGATTTAACGGCGGTTTAGAAAGAAATATACAGAAAAAGTATAAGCAACTTCTTCAAAGTCTATGGTGTACCTATAATATAGTTTATTAAGATACAATACAACTCTCTCAGACAGACGGACATTGGAGGCTTAGTAATAACCTCTAAAACTAGGTAACTTGTTAGGAAGTGAAATATGTAGAACGCTATATCGTGAGTGAAGCCTAATGAGTGGGCCGTATGGGCCCTGGGGCGCGGTTACCGAGGAGTGGCAGACAAAGACATATTTCAATATTTTATAGACGTCACATTTGTATTTTATAGTCTGGCAAACCTAATTGTCAATATAAAAACCGGCCAAGAGCATGTCGGGCCATGCTCAGTGTAGGATACCGTATTTATTCAAAAACGGCTGGGCCGATTATGTTAGAAATAGTTTTATTTTAAGATATTCTACGGATCCGCACCTATTCCTGATTTTTTTAAGTCTTTCTCTAAGTACCTAGCAGACTGTCACCAGGGAGTTAGTCAATACTTTTGGACTTTACTTGTAGGTTAATTTATATTAATACGAAAGTCAATTACGTAGATAATATACACCGTGTTTTTATTGATTTCTAGGTGGGACATTAATAGAAGTTGCCTGGTATATCGGCTTTTGTTATTTCGTTTTTTTATTGTTTTCATACATAATAATTGTAATGGCAAGTGTTAGAAAACCTTAAGAATAAGACCTTAGGTGACTGACGGCACACGTCAAAATAAGTAACATTAGGATGTAATAAAGGTTGCAATACACTTGTTCAGTCATTAAACTTATTTTTTAATAACTTAATAACAGTAAGAGTTAAGACACTAGTTTCTTAGAGAAATTTATTATTTTTGACCTAAATAAGCTTCCCTTTAATTTAAAGGAAATCAATAAAAACACGGTGTATAAAACAATATTTAAGCCACGAATTCTTGATGAAGCGTATTTACAATACATATATAGTTCGTTCAACTTACTATGCATATTTTTGACGAAGCTTGGTGTATTTATATTAACTACATTTTAATTTTTCTCAAGGCACTGATGATCCATTATAAACAATGTCTGTGGGCACACACGTAGGTCGACACAGACAACAGGTATGTGGCTTGGAACCCAGTGCAAATTGCACCATTAGACTATTAATTGGCCAGCTTTCTTTCTCGCTTAAAGCTTAAACCACTAATGAGCGAGGTGTATGTATTGTGTATGGGACAGTATGGGTATTCGAAAAACGGGCCCCGATCTTCCTTTGATGATTTTGGATATGATTAAGTAATTACACATAATTGATTAACAATGATTCTTCTTCGGCTGAAACTAGTCACTGTCGTCATTGACTGTGCTAGTCTTCCCAAACCTATCGAAGCTTTCGCATTTTTAACGCAAATTGCGCCGTATGACCATCGATCGGTGTCGTCCGAGTTATTTCTTTTTCTCTCTTACTGCGTAGTAATTAAGGTTTTCATAAATGGATTTAGCCGAATTCGTGTTCATAAAGGGGAAAGCCTAAGAGTTAAACAAATGTCTTTATTGGCCGGCACATAAATAAGTACAAAAGCCACCAACGGGTCTCTGTAGCTAGTACAAATAATATATAACCATTAATTGTCTGGCTTTCTACTTCGCCTGAAGCTGACCACGGACCACTGACGATCTAAGTTATATATCTATGGCGAACTGGCCAAATATATAGATAGAAAAGAAACTAACATGAGCTTAGCTTGGTAGCTAATGTAAATTGTACGATTGTGAGCTAACCTGGCCTACTACTTCGAAAATCGACATTCGGAAATTTCGAGGATTTTTCTCGGTCACTCAAACGAAGGCGTCATTAGAGTGAGAGAGACAAATCCTCGAAATTTACGAATTTCGTTTTTCGCGGTAGAGCCGCAGTACCTAACCATTTGTAGTTAACCGGGATGCCGCTAGATGTTCCGTAGTTCACATCCTAGTTTACTTCGAAGATAATTAAAGATTCTTGCTCTTGTCTACAATTGTTTATTGAATATATTGACATAAGTAAGTAAGAAACAGCAAAAATGACAAGTATTTGAATTTGGATAGAAAACATAGACAAAAAATAAAGTATAATAAGAATCACGAAGGTTGGATCGTTGACACCATTACTTAATTGTCCGGCGTATTATTATAATATAAAAATTATACACGGTGGAATTTAATCGGTGAACAGGAACCCATTTTTCTAATTCAGTAGTCGATGGCGGTCACGTTTATGTAGTACTTAAGTGGAACCAAGTTTTTTTTTAGCATAACAAATTTTTATGTTGAAATTAAACTTTAATTAAAATTTATTGTCACCCTACTAATGGTTTAGTCTGAAAAGTTTAATACCTCTTTTCAAACTATCAGCCATGCATAGCTCTTATGTTACATAGGAATAGAGTCTATCGCAAAAATTAATGAGTGGTTATTGCTCATTTATGTTTTAAGTTTCTATGGCTGTTAGTTTGAAAGAGGTATTAAACTTTTCAGACTAAACCATTAGTAGGGTGACAATAAATTTTAATTTCAACATAAAAAAAAAATTATGTAAAAAAAACTTGGTTCCACGTAAATACTACATAAACGTGACCGCCATCGATTACTGAATTAGAAAAATGGGTTCCTGTTCACCGATTAAATTCCACCGTGTATATAAATATTATATATAAATAACATCTATAATAGATGTTATTTACTAGAGTTGAGGTGAATGATGGATGACTAACTAAGATGACTATACTTAAAATATTTCTGTAAACCAAACAACAATTAAACGTTAACTCATAGATGTTATCGATCATCACAAACCTAATCCATTTAAAAATGCTAACTTCGTGAAATAATTATAACGAAAAACAAGACCCACCGGTTATCTTCAATACTTTATGTTCACTGTACCTACGCGTAAGAATATTGTTTACTAGCTATTTGCTTTTGGTAGTTTTGGTCCTTCATGGGGGGTACTAAATAAATATACTTACATAATAAGCAAGAACAACAATATTGTGTTGTGTGATGTCATGTCAAGTATCTATAATGTACATATTTTTATTTGTTTTATCTTAACAAGGACAATTCTTTCATAAGACATAACTGTTATGTCTTATGTCGATATTCTTTTGTCGATCCCCCGTTTGTATTAGCAAAATCTCTGTAGGTATACAAATTACGAATACATCGCTTGAAGCTAACTATTATATGTCTGGATTATCTGGCACATAGGTAAAAGAAACCAACAAGTCCGTATGTTGGGAGCCGGCCGGTGCAAATTGCACAGTAACTACTAATTGCTTGGCTTTCCTTGCCTGAAGCTAAGCTAAGTGACTACTGCTAGGGGATTTATTACCTAGTCCGCCATTTTTGTTTCGTATGTGATTAGAAAGCTATTACCTACTTAATTACATGGCCTTTATTTAGTTACGTCTGTCCATTTGTATTGGAGTAGCGAATATCTTTCAGGACAGATTGTTTAATTTTCAGTACTGTCTGCTGTTAGCTCTGTACTTTTCAAGATTATGTAAATACCTACCAAAAATATGGTGTAACTCTGTCCGACAGTCTGTCTGTCACATCGTTAAATATCTGGAGGTATCGATTTGACGATTGGAATATATCTAAATAACGAGGTAACTATGGAAAATGTCCGATAAGAAGAGGGGCATAATTTATATATGTCCAGCTATACCCTTCGACTCACGGGTCCAGCGTATGTTAAGCATACTGGAAAGTTGGAAAGGTCTCGAAAGTTGTAAACAGGCTAAAACAAAGGCTTATTTGAAATAATAAGTATTTTTGAAAGAACATTCTCATTTGTTAGAAAAAACTTCAAAAGCGATCTCGAGCTTTCATTCCATGGTTTCCTTTTACGAAAATTGAGAAGCATTCCAATAGATCTAGAAAATAATATTTTTCAAAGAAAATTTACCATTTATCAACTTCCATAGCGTTCTCGACCTGTTGTTACCTGTTATTCATACCATATACCACCATATACCTGTTATTCATACCATGGCTTCCTATTTAGGGAAATTAATCATTAAAATACAAGGCCATAGAACAGGTTTGTGTTACTTTCGTGGGCACAGATTTCGATCTCGGCACGAACTTGAACTGCTGACCCTAACGGTTAAAGTACATCATTTGCTAAACTGATTGAATTACCATAGAAATGTAACTTATAATGTTAATATGCCTACGTTTAAGTTAACATGGTTATTTACTTTATGACTCGCAGGAACGGGATTCCATGGAAATTATATATTGATTTAAACTTTCACGATTATCACAAATAATTGGAAATTCCATGGAAATGGAAGGAATGACCGCACCTATCCTACCTGTAGGTTTTAGGACGAATAACTTCAGTTTTACTAGATTTATTTAAATAACTATATGAAGGTAACCAAGGAATAGCACAAAAAACAGCTGTGCCATAGAAAACTTCGATGGATACTTAAAAAAGTTCAATTGTGGGAAGGATGCAGTTGCCTATTCATTCACGATTTAGAGGTCGGTCCAGTAAGAGTATGGCCTACTTGTAACCCAAAAAGATCAGTGCCTATTTTACTTACACGATGTATACGACATACGCAGGCAATAAAAATAAATGGAAACGTTACATCGGAACTAGGTGGGTCGGATGTAGGTTAAACGCTGTATAAAAAGTTTAAAACGTCCGGCAGTAACAACTAGCAATGAATGATAAAAATAACGAACAGCTTTTATATTTAATTTAGTAGCTGTTAGCAGGAAATCTGCTGGTGTTGCACTTTTCAAATAAAACGAGGTTGCAGGCAAGTGTTTAACTACTGTTTACTTTAAATTCACAAACCGCCACATTTATAGGCGTAATTTTATTGTTAACATTTCCAGGATAAATATACCTACCACCCTTTCAGCTGTGAACTAGTTTTAAAATATTTGCGTTTAATATAGTTTACAAACACGAATGTAGTGACATTTTAGTCTTAAATACAGCGTAAAAGTTGAAGAGACATTCGTAAGAAAAATGGACAACAGAATATTAATAAAACCATGACCTCGCTCGTTAGAAGAATTTTCTCCAAAGAGATGATCAATCATATTTCTTTACGGACCTACTTAAGCGGTTGCACTTGCATCAACGCAAATCACCTTGAATTAATATTTTACTGGTTGAAAATTCATCTTTTAGATTCATTAAAATACAGTTAATTTAACTGCCTCGACGATGGCACGCGGTATTTACACCTTGTTCACATTAACATTTTTAACCCAAATACCATCGATTTTTATCGATATTTTCGGTAAACCTATAGGGCTTGTAATGATCACGTGTTTAACGTTTATCATGGCTGCCGTCACGTTCTGACAAGTATGCAAGTGCGAATGCGAAAGTGACACTATAAGCGCTAAAAACGGTAGGTACCATAATAATTATAAGCCACCTGATGTCAATTACTCACAACCAAATATGTATATTGCAAGATAAGCGAACTTGAATTGATATATTTAATAATGACGTACCTCACACATTTGCAACTGAAACAGCCTTCGTTCCTTCTCCATTTCATCAGCTATCTCCGCCGGAGTGACCTCGCTGCGAATAAGACCAGCTTCTTTCGCCTGCGATTTCTTCTCCTTTTCGATTTTCAGGTACTTGGACTCGTAGTCTTTGGACGCCTTGTCGAATTGCCTCTTTAAGTCCCCTTTGACCCCTCGGAGGTCACCCTTTAGAAGGCTGTCCACGGGGAACATCACTATGTTGTTTATGTTTTGCATCTGTGGACAATGTTATTTTAGTTTAATAAACGTTGCATATGTCGTAGGATGATTTGATACTTCGAATCTTCGCGAAAATCCTAGGTTGATACTTCGAATCTTCGCGAAAATCCTAGGGGTTTTGCAAACTAACCTAACCTAACCTATTATCCGCGTTTTCGCAAAACCCCTAGGATTTTCGCGAAGATTCGAAGTATCAAATCATCCTACGACACATATATATTATAGGTTCTCATATTATTCGCCAAGTTTGATGTGACATGTGTAAAACGAATGAACGGGAGATCCGCAAATGACTATCATATACAGGGTGGAAAAAGATTTTGGGTCAGTGAGGGCAGCTACCAGATTCCGTGTAGCTACGCGAAAATGGTCTTAGAAGACCTTCCCGCGATTTTCAATTAAAGAAAATTAGCGTTTTTAGATTTTGGAAAAAGTATACAGGGTATGAGGAAATGGTCATTTTTGGCAAATTTTTTTTTTTGATGCCAATCGATCCTGTTTCTGTTCAGGATCAAAAGCTTGTATGGGACCAAAAAAATTTTTTCGGCTAGAAAAGCCGCAAATCGGGATTTAAAATTCCCATACAAAATGTATGAAAATAAAAAAAAAAATTTCGCGCTTCATTTTTTATGCCAATCAATTCCATTCCTATCCAGTAACAAAAGTTTCCTAGGGGTCAACTTACGGCAACGTAACTAAAAAAACAAAAATAAAAAAAAAACTGTTTTCATACATTGACTATGGGAAAAAAGTGAAAATTAATTACATTATCCGTGACGCTGATTAATGTTGCTAATGATTTCATACAGTAGGTATTATTGTCATTTAGCATAGGACGACTAATTATCGTGACAGATAAAGTAATTAAGGTTTCACTTTTTTCCATAGTAAATGTATGAAAACGGTTTTCTTGAAATTTTGGCTTTTTTGTACATCGCCATAAGTTGACCCGTAGGAAACTATTGGTACTGGATAGGAATGGAATCGATACGCATAAAAAAACAAGCGTGAAAAATTATTTTGTAATTTTCATACAATTTGTATGGGAATATTAAATTTCAATTTGTGGCTATTCTAGCCGAAAAAAATTTTTTGGTCCCATACAAGCTTTTGATCTTGAACAGAAACAGGATCGATTGGCATAAAAAAAAAAGTTTGTCAAAAATGACCATTTCCTCGCACCCTGTATACTTTTTCCAAAATCTGAAAACGCTAATCTTCTTTAATTGAAAATCGCGGGAAGACGCATTTTAAGACCATTTTCGCGTAGCTACAAGGGATCTGGTAGCTGCCCTCACTGACCCAAAATCTTTTTCCACCCTGTATACAAACTGCTAGTGATATAAATGTCGATCTATATTTATATTCGTTGGGATCACCTTATGTTTTTCGATAATAATTGTTTATATCCTATTTATATTCAGTTATAGTGTACCTAACCACGAAATCCACTTGTTGGGAAATGTAAATGCACTAGGATACTCGTAACCAAGACGTTCTCAAATGAGTAACGTAACTAGATATTGCTAGAACATGGTAGTAAATGAAACCATGATTTATTTCAACACAACACTACTCGTAAAATATGTAGCTGAGCACGGCTTTGTGCTCCAGACATTTGCAATTTGCAGTCAAGCAAACATACAATTTGCCAGCAAGCACAATTGTCTGGAAGCATCGCCTAGGCGCAGCCACAATGCGTTGCATAACACCTGCATTCCTAAAGCATCGTTGTTGGCTTAAGGCGTATGTAGCTGTAAAATTATATTTTTAAGAGCATAAGCTTAATTTACAAGCCATTCATTTATCTAGATTGCAGGTACTAATCGTTCTGTGAGCTGTAGAACTAGCGCCCTCAAACGAACCGAATATGCACGGTTGTTTCCTAAAATATGCAGATCCAGTTATATGCTATAGGTAAATTAGGTAAATAACTCACATACAACAGCCCATAATTCGGTCACTAGATCTACATATACAAGTATCGGATAGCCTCATATAATTTAACGAGAATAGTAAGGATTTTTTTTTACCTTAAATAAAAGGTTAAGAGATAATTAAAAAATAAATTATTTAATTTATGGAGGTCGAAGGGTTATGTTCAGCCTATGTTCAGCAGTGGACGCCTTATGGCTAAAATGATGATGAAAATAAAAATATGTGTTAATCTTTATGTAGATATGTCCGCGATAACTCAATGTAGGCCAAGGACGTTAAAGAATGTATGCGCCTTAACTCTGTGTTGCTTTGCTTCACAGTGCAATTTGAAATGACAGTTGCAAATAAAATGCCCGAATAGGCGCCAAGCACCGTGAACTGAATAACGATGCCAATTCATATGCAGGTGTTGAATTTGGCAAAGTCCATTACTATCTATGCGCTGCGTCGGGCCAGAATTGCGAAGTCTAATCGACCGCCAACTTATAGCTAAACCAATTTCGGGCCACGGAGTTATTGCCATCGCTTACCAAGACGAAATTTCAGGAACAAATAATAGATACAAGTCATCAGGAATCTCCCTCTCAAAAAATCTCTAAGGCCAAAGTTCACGAGTCTTCCGTCATGTTATCATGTACCATGTACCTATGCTTGGTAAATTTATTGATATTTTTTTGCGTTGTGTAACTTTATAGTCATCGTAGTTGGTAGGTACAGCGAACGGAAAAAACATAGAAGGCGAACTAGCTCCGAAAAGTGACGCCTCGAAACCGGATACATGGGCATCGATCTATATGACACAGAGCCTTAGTATACAAATGGCTGACACGTCGCGCGGTCTTACTGACAGCTGGCGAAAAAATCTCAAAACTAAGTAAATATGACCCGTTACGCCGTCAAATCCACAGAAGACGCTGACACAAGCACCATAAAAAAGATGGAATCACATTTCACAAGAAATAGTCTCACTACATTTTATTTTAAATTTATTTGTTTTGGGGCAATTTTATATGGGGATGGTATAATGCCACCTTTTGCTCTGCCATGTACTCTGGCATCCTAGCACGTATGTCCGTTCATTATTTGAATGTAGTACCTATGCTGTGCTAGTAGGAATTACAATGGCGACAGCTCGTACAATCAAATAATACCACATTTATAGTAAAAATGTGCAAATCATCGTGATAGCATTTGCAATGACGATAAAATAAAATGTGCAGTTTCAGTTGTATGAGAAATTGTTTTTTTTTTTGTTTTTACATTGAACATATTAGTTTAGTTTATTTTTATTATCTTTTCCTTCGTCTACATTTCTAAACAGTAGCGTTCTATAGATGCTGTCAAATAAACCAAAACTATCTCCTAGACGTCGTTTCTCTAAATTTGTAGCATACACTAAAATAAAATTTGGTGAATATGTTCGCCGTTTGTTATTTAAAACTGGTAAAAGTGGAGTTTTAAATAATTAGGTACAAGTGATACAACATAGAAATGTAACAGAACAACCTGAGGTATTTTTTAAGATTCTACTGTTATGTAGCAGTAGAATCTGCATAGCCTGCCTATATGCAGGTTATGGAGACGAGATCGGGGATAATAAATAGCAAGAATATATAGAATATTCGAAAAAAATATTTATATGTCGGAGTCGCGCTTCAGTTGGTGCAGGCAGACCTGTACGACACGTCGAGTCTTCGAACGCCAGAATTGTTTTATTTGCAATGTTTACAATTAATTTGTTAAGAGTTACTAAATCTAGAAAACGATAAGCAATGTATTGCTTGGAGTGGTCTTTGCTTTGGTCCATGCGTCTGGTAGATAATAAAACCCGGTTGAGAGCTACCCGCCTGTGAAGCAGGTAGTTTATGACCTGACAGTATAAAAGGTCACTAGCGCTGTTTTCATGATGCATTCGCATTCGCGCGTTAGACTTAGAAAGAAGTAATTCTTGCTTTAGACATTGGAAAGTCAATTCATTCTGATTCCCGCGTTAGACTTCGAAAGATTGATTCTTGCCTAGACTTGGAATAGATTCTGATTATGATCATTCCTTCCCTTAAGTCAGTCTATCTTGAGACCGCGAATAGATTTGATTAAGTGCACTCCAGAGTAAGAGGAGTTTGACTAGATTCAGTAGTTCGTTAGATTCGGATTCAGATCCTAGCATCCTGACGAAAGACGTTATTTCTTGTGTTTTGAAATTGGTGAAGCATGGACTCAAACTTAGAACTCTCCAGTCGTTTTCCATTAGTTGTTGTTGCTGTTTAAAGTGTATGATTAATCGTGTTTTAATTGTGTTCCTATTGTAATGATCTAAAATTGTAATTACCAATGATTTGAAAAGATTAAAACATACAACCTGCTGAGTTTCTTCCTGGTTCTTCTCTGTTGTGGTTTAACTCTTGCGAACCAGAGTAGTAATAAAAAAAGATCTTAATTCATGTTGTGTTTTTCATTATGAGTCCATGCCTACATGCATAAGTGCGTAGATAGCTAAACCATCTCCCTATAGCTCGGCCGGAACCTGATATAAAAGGGCCATACGCCGAAATCAGACAGTGGGATACACCAAGCTCACAAAACAGTGAGTGCTAGCTGGTAATGTAACACAATGTAAACGGTAAGGTTTAAAATCGGTAACAGTTGGTAAGGTAATGATTGTTCACAATTTCTGCTTTGAGTAGTGATTTAGATGACTACTTTGTTCTTTTTTTGTAATTTCTGATGTGACAATACGTGTGGGTACCTACCCTACCCACTTGACCAAAAAAATTACAGTAATTCTAGTAATTTCAGATGATATCATGGCCCATAGTTGTTTGTTTCTTAGTTTTGAATTACTAGCAGTTCCGAAATACGGGCAAGTAGCCCTTTGTTTTGTTTTGTAGTGTGCCAAAAATTTATTCCTTATCATGACAAACATGTTCTATCCGTTTCTGTTGTGAAAAGTTTTCTATGCGTGTGAAATTATCGTTACAGATGTTCAACCACGAGATCACTGTGAGAGTGGTCAGCGTTTTCGTCCATGATGGCGATGTCGCTGTGGCGATGAAACGAGCGCAATTTCTGACAATTGATTGCAAGGTGTACAAGAAATAAGAGAAAAACTGCCAAGGACCCGAGTTTTGGAGCAACAGAAATAAAAGGACAGGTTTCGTTCCAATTGTTTTAATGCAAAATTCGAAGTAGTAATTCAAAAATTAACGGTTGACATTTTGTTTGTAGCGTGAAGTTTTTGTGTCCTCAAAACGTTTTATTATTTGCGAGATTAACTTGTTTGTAGTTAAAGTGAAGTCAGTCATTATTTTAATGACAAAATGTACTAGATGCCAATACCCTAAACTTGACTTTCTAGTCTCGTTAGAGCCCAACCTCATCGGGCTGAGCCCGCGTGCAAAATTATTTCTGTGATGAAACTGATACCGTACAATTTGATATTTTCAGTTCAACATGGCCAACCAGAGCAACCTGCCGGCATCATGGCTGTTGCTGTCATCACGTCCCGACGGCGTGGCAGAGGAAGACTGGTGTCGCTGCTGCCTATCGTGATGAAGACTGGTGTCCGCGGCTGCCTATCGTGATGAAGACTGGTGTCGCTGCTGCCTATCGTGATGAAGACTGGTGTCGCTGCTGCCTATCGTGATGAAGACTGGTGTCCGCTGCTGCCTATCGTGATGAAGACTGGTGTCGCTGCTGCCTTCCTTGAACACGTGGTGCAACGCGTGGTGTGTCCACACCATTACAACAGACAGCGTTGTTGATCCGGTGAGAAGTTCACATTTTGTTGGGCTATTTGAGCCCTGGGCTAATTAGTGAAACTAATGTTGTAGTAGTCATCGAGGGCTTATCCTTTAGAGTTTATCAAATTGAAAATGCCGATGATGATGATGAAGGTCATGATGAAGGTCATGATGAAGGTCATGATGAAGGTCATGATGAAGGTCATGATGAAGGTCATGATGAAGGTCATGATGAAGGTCATGATGAAGGTCATGATGAAGGTCATGATGAAGGTCGTGATGAAGGTCGTGATGAAGGTCACGATGAAGGTCACGATGATGGCCACGATGATGGTCATGATGGTGGTCATGATGGTGGTCATGATGGTGGTCATGATGGTGGTCATGATGGTGATCATGATGATGATCATGATGACGGTTATGATGTTGGTGGTGATAGTCATTTCTTATTATTTGGGCTGTCCATAGTTTCAATTTGACTACTTTAGTTTAATTAAAGTTGTGGATTATAATTATTGGAATTGGTCATTTAGTTTGCAATCGTATAATGAAACTTTTTACATTCAATTTGGTTACGTTTCTCAGACTGCATACACCATCTTATCATTCGTAGTCGTAGGTGTAAAATCGGATCTATTTTTCCGTCTCAGTGCGGCCACGATTGAGGGTGGCATGCGTTTGGTTTGATGGTGTAATCGGTCGATGTGTTTTTGGTTTGGTTACCGGATGGAGGTAGACCAATTATTGCTGGATGGAAGCAATTGTGTGTTTGGTTACCGGATGGAGGTAGACCAATTTTGTTGTTGCTGGATGGAAGCAACTGTTGTTTTGGTTACCGGATGGAGGTAGACCAACTTTAGAGTACTGTAACCTATTTGTTATTTTTGTTGAACAGTTTCATTTGACTATTGCAGAACTATGTCTGTTACTGGCTAGTAAAGTAGTAAGAAGTTAATGACTGGTTAAAATTCAAATTACAAAGTGGTTTATTTAATTTTCTGTTAGTAATGTGAATACGTAGTTACTCATTGGAAACTTATAATTTTGTTTTCCGTAAATCGGTTATTAAGAAAACTACAACTTTATTTTCGCTTTTATTTTTACCATTTTGCGTTAGAATTGGTAATGCCACAAAAGAAGTTATTGTTGTTGGATGTAATTGATGACTATGTCACATGAGTTTTCGATGAAAAAAAAAACGTGACTTTTATTTTAATAAGGAAGTCTCTTGACTGGACTTGATTCGTTAATTTAAATTAATTTTTTTTAACTGGTAAAATTAAGCTGGCACTATCAAAGTTTTTTTGTGTGTGACTTTGTTCTGATAGAACGCAATCAGACAAAGTTGAAACCTAAATTCAAAGACCCGTTTAAGGTCTTGGAGGTACTTGATGGCGATCGTAATAGTTTGAAGGAACTTAACTTTAAATGCACCTACAAGTACGCTCATGACCAAATTAGAAAATGCGTCAATGTGGAAACTTGTCTCATAATCTGAAGTATCTGAACCTAGTAAAAGTGATAAAAGTTGAGCAAGCATCTTGATTTTTTTTGTTTTTTTGGCCGCACCGTAGTCACGTGCCGTAGTTGTAACTGTGGCCTTATGGTCGTTCAGAGCGCAATGCTCGGCGCTGATACGGCGGGGGCCTGAGTCTATGTGACTAGATTGTTTGATGGCTAATTTGGAGTGGCCGAGAATCTTGTTGATTCTGTTGTGAGAAGTTAAAAATCATGATGTAAGCTTGTGTGTGTTGTTTAATTCGATTAAAAGAAAAGTATCTTGAGACATTTTTCCGAGTTCTATTGTATTGTTTTCATAAAATGAGGCTATCAAGCCAGGTGGTACTAATGCAAGAGCAAGCATTCAGATTTAAATTGGAATTAATGAAATGACATGAAGTAATTTTTGATTCAGTTGAAAAGTTGAATTTTGTTTTCCTTGAGTTGAATTGATTTTTTTTTTTTATGGAGACAAATGTTGGTCAGGGTGACCGAGCGGTAACAAAGATTACTGGTGTACGTGTTTGTTTCAGACACAAGCGAGGACGCTTGTCACGTCAGAATGGCCGTGTCGGAGTCGCGCTTCAGTTGGTGCAGGCAGACCTGTACGACACGTCGAGTCTTCGAACGCCAGAATTGTTTTATTTGCAATGTTTACAATTAATTTGTTAAGAGTTACTAAATCTAGAAAACGATAAGCAATGTATTGCTTGGAGTGGTCTTTGCTTTGGTCCATGCGTCAGGTAGATAATAAAACCCGGTTGAGATCTACCCGCCTGTGAAGCAGGTAGTTTATGACCTGACAGTATAAAAGGTCACTAGCGCTGTTTTCATGATGCATTCGCATTCGCGCGTTAGACTTAGAAAGAAGTAATTCTTGCTTTAGACATTGGAAAGTCAATTCATTCTGATTCCCGCGTTAGACTTCGAAAGATTGATTCTTGCCTAGACTTGGAATAGATTCTGATTATGATCATTCCTTCCCTTAAGTCAGTCTATCTTGAGACCGCGAATAGATTTGATTAAGTGCACTCCAGAGTAAGAGGAGTTTGACTAGATTCAGTAGTTCGTTAGATTCGGATTCAGATCCTAGCATCCTGACGAAAGACGTTATTTCTTGTGTTTTGAAATTGGTGAAGCATGGACTCAAACTTAGAACTCTCCAGTCGTTTTCCATTAGTTGTTGTTGCTGTTTAAAGTGTATGATTAATCGTGTTTTAATTGTGTTCCTATTGTAATGATCTAAAATTGTAATTACCAATGATTTGAAAAGATTAAAACATACAACCTGCGGAGTTTCTTCCTGGTTCTTCTCTGTTGTGGTTTAACTCTTGCGAACCAGAGTAGTAATAAAAAAAGATCTTAATTCATGTTGTGTTTTTCATTATGAGTCCATGCCTACATGCATAAGTGCGTAGATAGCTAAACCATCTCCCTATAGCTCGGCCGGAACCTGATATAAAAGGGCCATACGCCGAAATATATTAATAATTCAATTTCTTTAAATATCTTGTGTCTTAAATTGCTTAATTCAACAACAATAACAACAATGATTGTTGTTATTATTGTCCACTTGTTTTTCTGTATTCACCACGGGAACGCAGAAAAACAAGAAGCAAATTAATTTATTACTGAATATTTTATTTCAAGTTATCGCAATAAAAATGTGTCATGTAAAAATTGCTCTCTATTGCATTAAACCGTTTACGAACAATGCGTTCTTAATGACACATGTATTTTGGTAACGATCGCCATTTTGTAACCAACCAATCAGAACGCACTGTTTTGACGTTGACCAATTATATTTATGGACATTTGCGTAATTTAAACCGACCTCATCGTTTTGACGATTTTGATTGGTAGCTTAGTGCACATGCGTATATCCAGTTATTGCCCGTTATATGAACAGAATTTGGTATGAAGGGATGCTTCTATGTTTTTTTCCTTCGCTGGGTAGGTACAGTTGGCAATGTCAAAGTGACGCCATGAATCAGGTCGTAAGAGATCTCTCAATACTTGTCATTATGACAAGGTTCTAGGGTGGCCTAGCCTAAGATCTGAAATCGAATTAGAGATCAAAAATGTAAACAAATGGGATACCACCACAAAAAAATTATCGCGAGAGGTGGGTAATCTAAAATCATTGAAATATTTAAAAAAAAATGCGCACATGCATGTCACTGACGGTACGTATAGTTTTTAAATATTTTACTAATTTTTAATATCATACATTATTTTTTTAATCATATATTTCTCTAGTTTTAATAAAATGTAGGGTGTTTAATTTATACTACTGGCAATGATAAGAAGTTTTAAACATTTGGTTTGCAGTTATAATAATCTACTGAAAAAAATCAAAACAAGAAGGTGCTCCAAATGACTCTTTTATGAATCCATAAAAACTCCTAAAATTTAGCATTACAAAGTACATGAAAACAAATTTTAGCATTTTTACCTACAAATCAATCATTTTAATTTTTTTATAGAAATTGATTCGATTGTAACTATAGATGAAGACTGGAATTCGTTCCCCGACTATCTTAAAGATTAAAGTTACACGACATTGGTTTTCAAACATTGATTATGTTGATTATTTACATCACTCTAGCAAATTTTCTAGGCATTATTTTTGTAATCAGGAACCGTGGACACTCAGCCGTATGTTTTTTATAGTCATGTCCAAAAATATGTTAATGATTGTGATACTCGTGTATCGAACATACTTTGACTTTCGCGTATCTACACCTAAACATCAAGCAATGTCTTAGGTTTAGCACCTGTAAGGATAGTTTGTAAGTGTGCAAATAAATAAAATAAAATAAATAACCCATCTCAAAATGTGATGTTAATTTATAAAGGTGTAAAAAATAAAAAGTTTTATCCCCCTGGAATGTCATTTTAACATTGACTTTATAATGTCATGTCATTGTCATAGATTGTTTACATTTTTGATCTCGAATTCCATTTCAGAGCTTAGGGTTCCAATTGGTTGAACATACAGGTTAAGCATGCTGCGAAAGTAAATCTACAAAGATTCACTATTTTGACAAAATAAACTACAAACGCGACCTCATGTCCTCGCCCAACTCCGATTAAATTGCAGTTTTATTGTTATGTTTCTGGTCTCTTGTTTTCTAACATAACTTGTAAACTTAAACGGACTTCGGTCACGTTAACTTGGTTTTGGTTCCCGACTACGACTTGCCAATGCCAGAATACCAATAAGAATTCACGTTCAGATATTTACTTCAACTCCGCTGAATGAAATGTTAACTCAGGTCCAAGTTTGCATAAAACGGATGCAGTTTGGATCGAGTTAACCGAGATTCGATTTTGTTTAAAGTTTATTTTCTATTTAAAGTGTATTTTTAGCATTTTATGTAACGCTCAAAATAAACAGATGACTCGCTGTATGTACATCATCGTTGCCCCTAATGCACTTTTAATATCTGGGACACGGTTTAAGTAGGCACTCGTTCTTGCTGCATAAAGTGCGGGAAGTATTTCGTAACTGGCCTAATAGCTATAAAAAAACTACGAACCCAATAAAGTTTGATAGATAATCTGGAAAGATAGAGAGGCTTCCGAAAGAGGATTTGAGTAGTTAATATCGGTTGCCTACCAAATTTAGGCGAACCGAAGGATCCCTTGTTACTATAGATGAGAAAGAAGCTCAAGACCATAGTTGAACTGGTTATTCTGAGTGTCTAGTTCGCCTAACTAAGCAAAAGGGTAAATACACGGCGTATTATGGAACCAATGGAGTGAATACGTCCGTCAGTCGAGGGGAGATAAAGGGTTGCAAGTACGTCAACATAATGAAGCCCTTCCTGGTCATTGTCCTCCTGCTAATTATTACAAGTTAGACAAATTGTCCGGAAAATGTCGCGATTGAATCGAGTGGAAATGTTGCGTTTAAATAATGAAACAGGTTGTCAACCGCTGCGCCTATCTGGTAGGCTGGAAATAACAGATACGTATAACAAACGTAAAATTATTATTTTAATGAATATAACAATGCATATTATTCGTGTAAAACAATACAATTTAGAAGTGTTATACTCTCAATAATCTCAGTACTAGAAATTATCTCTCGGGACTTTATAATAATTATTAATCTTATTCACTGTAACACGCTTGTAAGGCACGCCACTAATCATAACAATATTACGATTGTATTTTCACAAAACCCCTCATCTCTAGTTCTCTACTATATGCAACGAAATTGCACAGCGGAATCGAGAACCGCAATCATTTTCCGCTTTATCGCCAAAAAAGGAGATATTACGTTTTATCGCTCTTATCTTGGACTATCTTCCTCTCACAAGGCCTGATGGATCAATAGCAGTCACCTGTTGCTTCGGTTCACTGTATTAAACATCTTTGGAGAATTGAGAAAAACATGGTCGTAACTGCGGAATTTTATATCCTACTCGGGTTTCTATAAACATTTAATGATGCTTGGGTGAGACTTGAGAGTAACACTTTCAGGTTGTATTGTTTTTATAGATATTTTTTTTATTATGAGCTTGAATTTTAAGGAAACCCGGCATTATTTTGAACGTAAAGCCTCAATTATTGTCTATATGTAAGTTAAAATTGTATTCTTTAGGTACCTGAACAAACGTATGCATGCTGCTCTAGGTATTTACTGTTAGAAGGGAATGTGTATTGTAGTTTAGTCATTGTTATGAAATATGAGATGCTAAGAGACGATAATGATGAGTCATTTGCATTAGATGCGTTCGCCTACACAACGTTATCTACATACTAGACAGATCTGGTTAGTAGATATAGATAAATATAACATGGATTTTGTCTTAGTCCTATAGGCGAACAATAGAATATGTAACGTGACTCCAAATGGAATCAAAATTGAATTGAATCATCACTTTTCAGAAAATTACAAATAAATCGCCTGGATGTATATGGTAACATTAATTCGTGAATACAAGCAAAACACTGTACTCGCGACCCGATATTGTAGTACTACAAAGTGTTTATTACTAATCTAGAAGACGAAGCAAGGAAGATAATTAACAGTGTCCGTTCCATCGCATAAAAAGACACGGATAAAAAGACTACTTTTATTTTCTTAAATGTTACTTGGCAATCTTCTTTAAATTTCAGAACGGGAATGATCGCTACCTTATCTGTCAATTATTAAATTATTTGTGTTACCGAATTTTGGACCTTTTACTTTATTGTTTAATTTCAGCTGTATCCAGAGAAAGTACAACTATAGAACAGTACTAGTCGCGATTGTCCGTAAAAATAATAATGTATGGTCGGAGTCCAGTCCGGAGTACAGAAAGATGAAGGAGCCGTTTGTTTAAGTATTCCGTTTCTGGAACAAAGGATCTTTTCCGAAGACAATGCTAGTGAAATGCGATATTGGTTAAGCGACTTGACAATAATTGTTAAGTGCAGTCTTGACTTGAGACGAGTAAACAAGTCCAGCCTCTTGAAATTTAAAGCTTATCTTTATTTGAATAAAGCTTCAAATGGAAATCTGTAATTGTATATCAAATAAAACAAAATGGTAGCACTATCAGCGATATGAGCTCTTGTATTCATTAATTTATTCAGGTATGTATTCGTATCCTATATATTTTACAATTTAGACAAGTTGTACATACTTAAAATAACAGATGTTACCGTCCTGTAATGCGACCTAAATGATATATGGCCACTTTTGGCTTTTGGGTCTCTATTGCCTGTTATCAGGGTTCAAATTTGAAACGCATTTTTAGGTCTGGTTAAAAAGTTTCGTCTAAAATGAGTTAGGTTGTAAATAGGACCTAGCATCCTGCGATCATATCTCCGAACAGATATCTAGAAGAAATGGGGAGGATTTATTTGCTAAACATACAACATAATTATGCACCTGAAACTCGTTAAATTGGCATCCGTAAATTAACCGCTTAAATTGAAAAGACTATACTGTCTTTAGAATGATATGCCGGACATAGATTATTTTTCCGCTTACTGAAACCTATGTATGGCATATTTTCTTGTCAGCCCAAGTAAAGGCATCTGAAAACAACGGTTACAGTAATGTTACTAATGTTACAAATTGCCAATGCACGATGTTAGTTGTCTAACAAAGCACGATCACCGTTAAGTCTACACTTAGCACATGCCTTTCGACGGCGTTCCAAGCAGTTTTTGCACTCGGCAATATTTCTAGTTAATGAAATGTTGATGTAACAATGATCATTGTTAGGAATGAGAGCACGTGCGGCTTTATGCCTTTCCATTGTATGTTAAGTGGGTGTCACACGCTCAAGATGATATTAATATGTTTTGCAGAACGAACATTATGTCTGGTTTCGTAATTAATCGTTTACGATGTAAAACGAGACGGTTAACCCAGTTTGTTTTCTTTTCGTATGAAAGTAAAAGGTTGGGATGCTACCTATGCCGCATTGGACTTTAATTTGGCTTCTGTGGACTTAACTTAAGCTTTTGTATATTAACATGACTAGGCAAAGCTGTTATTTGTACGTATACTTACTTCACGGAGCTTTATACGACCTTTATATAAATAAAATTTTGGGTAATTTAGTCATATCAGCTAGATATCGATTACAAAATCTTGAAATACATGTGAAAGCGCAAAATAAAAATAAAAAACAGAATTGTTACTTATATATTGTAAAAACACAGTGAGATATGTTTTTGTTTAAGAAGACGTCCATATACCTAATTGTTATAAGTAACGTAGCAATACGACGTATTTGAATCATGCAGATTTTTTGTACGAGTTAGGTTCAAATCTTTCCTGTGGACATAAGAAAGTTAGTTCCGTACTCAAATTTTCTTGTTGGACGAATGCAAGTCATAAACACGTTTTTGAGTAATATATTGGCTAAAGGCTGCATGGTTGGTCAATTCTAACAGTCCCCTCCCATCCCAGAGCGTGTCACACCTTACAAAACTTCGTGCCCCCTGGTATGCCAGCTTGTCCGGAGCAGGCTTGTTCCTGGCCGAGTGTGGTGCATATACATATTCATGTTCATGTTTAGTAATTATCAGGACTATAAAAGTATTAGCTACCTATGTATATAGTACGATTTAAAAGAACTTTGCATGGCGGACCACTATTACATTTACAACCAGATAGTTTATTTGATTTGTTAATAAACTCTAGTATACTTAATAATAAAACAAACATGCACCACAAAATGGCATATATACATCATACAATAACAGCTACATATTTAATTCATCTGTACGATTTCCAACACGTCACAGTCCCGGGTCGAAGGACAAAGGATTGCACGCCATGTCAAGGGCAGGTCGAGGATTCTGCGCAGAAAAGTTCGGAACCTTGCTGCCAAATAGCCGAAATGTATCAAACTACTGTTAAGGTAAACTGAGGAAATGTAACGGTGAGATTGAACTATTAAAAATTCGGATTTGTTATATTACCCCCTTATTCGAAAATGTCTCCAAACTTAGCAAGCAGATAAATATTGTTTGTCCCTTTCTGTCTTATAGACATATTGATAAGACTGAAAAGGACAAAAAATACTTATAGGCTTGCTTTAAGTTAGGAGATGTTTATGAAATGGGGCTAATTCTCAACTGCGTTTCGCGACACTGGGTACGTTCTTACGTGAATTCATGTTTCATGGCAAGACGCTTTTAAGCAGTTTATTATGGACCAGGTGGTCGTATGAATTATATGTTTTTTCATTCCTCACATATTTCTGATACTTATTGTAAGCAATTTGTAAGCTTCCTTCCGTCGAGTCATCTTTTAAAGCAATATGACAAAGGCATAGGTACCCAGGCAGAATACAAAAGCATTTTGAATTGACGGTTTAGTACCGGATTGAAAAAAATACTTTTAGTTTGTAGTTAATATAGCTGTCATCTCATGCCGTAGGCTCGGTGACGACGGTGACTGGAGGGTTATATATATGTATTGCAGACAGGCGTTAGTGGATCTATGGTGAACCATCAAGTTTCGTTTTATGATTTTCTTGACACAATTTTCGCATTATCAGTTTATACTGATAATGCGTTCTAATGATACTATTATCATTAGAACGTGAAAACCATTTTATCCGAGACGATAAACATTAAATCATATGCCTATTGTATTGACTTCTGAAAGTTCTTTCTTATCCAACGGCGGAGGTGGAGGTTATACGCCTAAATAACACTAGTTAAATTAAAGTCCTTAAAAATAAATGAAGGGTCCACGGAAAGAACATGTCAAGTCAATTCAAATTACAGAAGGAAAAACCACCTTACTTTTAACATAATAAAGTGTGAATTTGCCCTGATTTTTTAGGCTTTGGACATGTTTTTTCCTTGGACTCTTCATATATGTTCGTAGTTATAATTTACAACTGTAGTGCAAGCTACCACAGTCGCAAATATTTTGAAACCACGTATCTTGCGCTGCTCAGATGTTTCTCAATTCGATGTATTAATTTTGTAATTCAAGATTTCATTGTGGATACTAAATGAGCGTTTTATTTGAAGACATGAGTAAAATTAATGCCAACCTCGTTGGCAAACAAGCATAGACGTTATTTCTTTGCTTACTCCAGTCCAGGGTTGTTATTATGTGAGTTTTCAAGCCTTATAACATCAGGAATGATCATTCCGGTAGTTCTGTAGTCATCACCACAGTATTTGTCTTTTCGAGCCACATCCGTGCTCATTTCTAATATGTATGTAGCCAGGATGTGGCCGACGATGGACGCGTCGAGTAGTCCATCTTTAAATTACCATAATGCGACGGCGACGTAGAACATTTAAGACCATTTAAACTAGATTGATATATGTTACGTGCTTACTGTGATAATTTTTGTCAGCCTTCATAGCCTAGTTGGTAGTAACACTGCCTACAAAGCTGGAGGTTCCGGGTTCGAATCCCGGCGAGAACATTAAATATTTGTGTATTTATTTATAACACATATTTGTTCCTTGGTCGTGGCTGTCTTATGTATTTAAGTATCTATATGTATTTATCTATTATATAAATATATATATCGTCGTTTGGTACCCATATCACAAATTTTCATTGAGTGGAACGAAGTCGATTTGTGTAAGATGTCCAAACATGTTGAACATAACGTTCGACCATACTAGTGTCAAAGTAAATTTTGGTAATAAGTGACAATTGGACCCTAGACTCCAGGAGCCGTGGCTGGAATGCCGGTTACTGAGCGTGTCGAGAATGCCGGATAAACATCATCATCATCATCAGCCTATGATAGTCCACTGCTGGACGTAGCCCTCTCCTATCAACTATGCGTATAGACGCATTAGGAGGTAAATGCCCATAATCGCCACGCTGGGCAAGCGGATTGGCGATCGCAGTAATGTGTGACGTGTGATGACGCTGCTGCCCATCATCAATATTTTGTCAAATAGAGTGGTCAGTGACAGTTCAATCCCTTAGTCGACTCTTACGACACCCGAAGGAGGAGTTCGGGTGGTGACAAATGTATTCTTACTGCCGATGCCGTCACCACACGGCCAATGCCGGATAAACAGTAGGAAGTAATTTTCTTATGATGATGATAAAATTGGTAGAACTAGAATGTAAAATACACGAATCCAAGCGTCTATTATAACATGTTCTTGTTATTGTTTTCGGAATTCCGATCTCTAAAGGAATTGGTTTGTTTAACATAGTGATACTTTCAAGGCAAGTGAAGATCAACAGATACGCTCCCCAAATCAGTGTAACGTAACAGGCAAGGTAACAATAATGGGTCATCGCCGTGACCCATTTGCAAGCAAAGCTGCGCCCACGCAATCAGCGTCAGCGGTTAACGCGCGAACGTTCCGAGAAGGACGATACATAAAACGGCTATCAAGCGATGTAGTTAATGTTCGTTTAAACTTTATGTAGGTATTGTAGGTATATATCGTGTGGTACCCATTGTACTTAGGTAAGAACAGGCTGGAGCGAGGAAAACATAAGAATGTAATTTAAGCTGGAAATTCTTGGTTCTTCAATCAAAATCGCGTACCAGGTCCTAGATTGAGGCACATGATTAAAAAAACCTTTGTAGTACAGATGGTGTACTTTTTAGGCTCTAGTGCGAGAAGTGGGTCATTTTACGTCAGGTCCAAAACTTCGAAGAGCCATCTGTACTAAGAAACGTCGTACGAGACACGTGCACAAACGAAATTCGTAACTCGTGTCGATTTAAAACATTATCGGTCGTGTTTTAAAACATCGCCACTCGTTTGGAATTTCATGTTTTTCGCACTTGTGTCGTAATGTACTATTATAACCCTATTTTGTTCTTAACAAAAAAATAGAAATGCACCTACTCCACTTATTCAGTTAGAATTGGAATTCTCTTCCGTTATATGCTAAAATGCTAGCAGGATAATTTGGCAACAAAGATGAGCAAATTCATAAAAAAACTAGGTACCGGACTCTTCAACACACATAACGGATCTCGGACTCTAAGCGCAGCTCTGTCCGATTTCCCAGATGTACCAGCACGATAACAATAAAATTCTTGGCAACGCATAATGAGCGTAGGAATTTCATAATAAGAAAAATTCAAACTATGGTATCTACAAGTACGCGATATTTAACAGTAAACCAGCATTGCAATCAAGTACTCGTAGCTAGTTACTCGAAAAATTTCGTCGGCAGGCCATGAATTTTATAAGTTATAAGGAAAATCTAAGAATCTAATAGAACAATTCTGGATGAACATAGTGCGACATTTGGATGAGGATACACTATGCAGTGACAGTGACTCTCATACATGCAGAATGTAAAACTTATACCTATGTACCTACCTGTACCTATGTACATTATGCACAAAATCGCTGAATGCGCGACATTATTTCGTTCTGAATATTTTGTATGGTGCTTTTTTGCCACCATTTAGGCAAAAGCATTTATTATGCTTATTTATTATTCTACAATATAAAAACACAAAGTAAATACCTACTCGTATATCCGTACATTCTAAGGACTATTAGTAGGTACTATTACGCACTGAGATTTTGGTAAACAGAAGCGAACAACAATAACGAGAAACTAAAATGTTGTTTAAAGATTTCTCTAATCTTTGTTTATCACTCGAATCTCAACAAACACGTGATGGGCATATACTTTATCATTATCATGTTACATTGGTTAGCGATTATAATATGATATCACTGGCTATCTTGAAACAATGCATTTACTGGATTGAGCATTAAAATACTAAAGAATTACTATAACTTTAACAATAGGAAATGGAAGGGTAAAACCCATCTATATACTCCCATAGTATAATGGACGGTTTGAAATCCGATAAGAGTTTATAAATGCAAATCATGATCATGAGTACCTATACCAATAGAAGATTTCTTCATTGTTTCGTAGACTTCATAGAATAGGGAAATTGTAAAGAGGAAACAAGATTATTGCCAGTTCGCAGTTTCTGTATCTATTTATTTACATTATTAATATTAATATGCATAAGTAATTAAAACTTTCAGGTGTAAAGGCTGATAGATACAAATTCCCCATTACATATATCTATAGATAGTGCCCCGATTATGTTTCTACTTGGTACTTATTTCATATGTATACTCAACCAATTAAAGGCTTAGGCCACTTTAGAACCTTGTCAAATACCAAGTAGTAGGGGATTTCTTACAATTTGATTTATAGTGTCACTTTTACATAGTTCTTGAGTAGCCTAGGGTTTCAGCGATTGGTTGACTGTACTTACATATACATATATTCATCATACTTAAGTAGGTACAATTTTCAAAGGCTACCTAAATAATAATTTCCTAGATAAAACTACATGCGTTCCTAAAATATTAATGTGAATAGGGCAAACTCAAAACAGCCCTAACTGGGGAACTGGGACCTGGGATACCTAATATATGAATAATTCAGCAACGGACAAATGTTTCGTGGGCGAATTGTAGCGGTTCTCGGCATGATAGTTTTAAAACGACCAAAAAACGAGACCTTTGTACCGTTTTAATAGATGATCACGATTTTGTTCTTAACGGCGATGGCGAGAAAAGTGTCAAGACATACTTTAGTACGGAATTCACTCGTTGGTACCAACAATTAAGATCCTACTCGTTTGTAGGATTCTACGAGTATGTAGTATAACTTAGACGAGTGCATTTTATTAGTTCACTAGCGACCCGCCCCGGCTTCACACGGGTACTATACCTATATAAAAACCTTCCTCTTGAATTACTCTACCTTAAAACAAAAATCTCATCTAAATCCGTTGCATAGTTTTAAAGATTTAAGCGTACAATGGGACATAGGGACAGAAAAAGTAACTTTATTTTATACTATGTAGTGATATAGCGAATATGAACTTCATATTCGCTGTTTTGTACACTAGTTCTAGTTCTCATACGCTACGCTTTTATTTTAGAAAGGGGCTTTATATCATCCTTACTTTGTTTTGTTATGAAACCCAGAGATTAAACGAACATTTTGTAGACAGACGGGAAAGTATCGCTTTTCTTCACTCCATAGATCCCTAGAGATAGTCGCTCCAGCAATGACTCAATTTCCGTCACGGCCCGGATTATGGAGGCAGATTATTCGCATTCCCTAAGCTTTTGGGAAGACCGTTGTAATGTGATCTATAAATCTGGTGTGCAAGCAAAGAGTGCTCTTGTAGCTAACGCTCGCTTGCTGTCAGAAAGCGATCATAATCGCAATGAAGCAACAGGGAATTGCAAAAGGTTGTGCTGGTGTTATTCTTCTTTTTTTATTTTAAAATCGGGTTAATTGGTTGTACAATGTACATACCTACTATGAGCGACTAGCATCTGTTCACAACTTACTTATTTTATATGGAATTTTGTACCTATAAAGAAATTAACCTCAGAATAAAAAGCAACCTTGCTTGTCGTTAGATTTACTTCAATAGGTATAGGTAGCAATGTAAAAGTTGCAGAACATTCTCAAAATTGCGAGAATATACTCGGAAATTTCCGAGAACTTTCATGAGCATTTAAGAGTATGTTCTCATTGAGAATGTTTCCATAAGAACTTATAAAAAAGTGTCATGAAGAATACTGTATATCATAATTGAGTAAACAAGGCATAAAATATACCTTAAAAGGCATGTCATATACAATGGTTTTGGCATGATTAGATTGCTTGTAAAATTTAAATTGCCGAGAACATTCTCTATAGAAGTTTCGCAACTAATGAAACTTCTCCTCGGTACATTGTTAGGTATAGGTAATTAGAATCGTGACTTTATCCGATTTCTTTGATTAACTGTCGGGGTAATAACTGGGACACTTTCCATATGGACTCTAAATTAGGAAAAATCCACGGTTGCTTAGTCCTAAGCAAATACGAGTATATGAACTTTGTAACTGATATTTAGTGCCACAATAAAGAACCGTTTTAAATACTTTCTAAAATGAAACTTACTCATGTATTAATCAGTTTATGCAAATATGGAACAAGTGAATCAAGTGATCCATATCCAGTCTGATGAAAAATATCGAGTTACTTTGGACAATGGGCGTGCATTGCCGTTTAGCGGCCTTTATAATTCCGTACCAAAAAGCCGTATGTCGTTACGAAACACATATGGCGGTACGACTTTTCGGAGAGAGGTGAAAGAATACCAGTTTTGTGCAAACACGCGAAACTGGGGCACATGCTAGTGCCAGCAGACTGGTTGTTCGGTACACTTTTCTACCGCTTTACGTCGTCGAGCTCTATAGGCATCACTCGTGTATGTTTCATATTAGTGGCATAACTATACCTAAAAGCAGGGTTCATCTGATAGTAAGTGGATAACGTATTTGAGTGAGTCATATGAGTTACACCGGCCATTTATGATCGAAGATAATTCTGTGTTGACAGATTAATCTGCCGTGTCCGCGACAAACCGTTTGAACCAATATTTCGCGTTAACATTTACAAAGTGTCGAGTGCAGTGCAAATTCGTGTAACAGCTTTTAATTTTTTTTTATTACAACCGAAGGGAGTGTTGGCGAGCTGCAGTCTCTTAGAAGTTCGTATCAAGTGTTTAGTACACTTACGTAATACTAGCATCTACGAGTAAGATCTTATCATTGCCATCAGCTGATCTACACAGAAAAAAACACTTTTTTGAAACAAGAACCAAATATGTTTCACCAATTATATCTTGATCTCAAATATATATATCTTGAAATAAGATAATCTCACAAACGTATCAAAAATGTAGAAATCTTCATGGTAAAGACGGAAAATGTTGGTTCAAAGCAAATATTATTTAAGTCAAAAATTACTTCTCAGATCAAAACTAATTTAATTCTCACCATAAGAATGATTGCGCAGATTTGATTTAAGAATTAATTCTTGCGCCAATTTAGAGTCAAACTTGGGTCAAGATTAAATTTAAATCTCAAATGAACAATTGAAAACTATTCAAGCAAGTAATATGTTACTTGATAGGACATATTATTTAGTTCACCCAAGAATTATTGAATTATTCAGCCAAGTATTAAGACATTCTTAAAGCAAGTAATATATTTCTCAGTAGAAGATAGTACTAGTTTCAGCCAAGATTCTGTTAAATATACAATTAAGAGTTAAGACATTCTTAAAGTAAGTAATATAATTCTCAGTAGAAGATAGTACTAGTTTCAGCCAAGATTCTGTTAAATTTGCAATTAAGAATTAAGACATTCTTAAAGCAAGTAATATATTTCTCAGTAGAAGATAGTACTAGTTTCAGCCAAGATTCTGTTAAATTTCCAATTAAGAATTAAGACATTCTTAAAGCAAGTAATATATTTCTCAGTAGAAGATAGTACTAGTTTCAGCCAAGATTCTAATAAATATACAATTAAGAATTAAGACATTCTTAAAGTAAGTAATATAATTCTCAGTAGAAGATAGTACTAGTTTCAGCCAAGATTCTGTTAAATTTACAATTAAGAATTAAGACATTCTTAAAGCAAGTAATATATTTCTCAGTAGAAGATAGTACTAGTTTCAGCCAAGATTTTGTTAAATTTACAATTAAGAATTGAGACATTCTTAAAGCAAGTAATATAGTTCTCAGTAGAAGATAGTACTAGTTTCAGCCAAGATTCTGTTAAATTTACAATTAAGAATTAAGACATTCTTAAAGTAAGTAATATAATTCTCAGTAGAAGATAGTACTAGTTTCTGCCAAGATTCTGTTAAATTTACAATTAAGAATTAAGACATTCTTAAAGCAAGTAATATATTTCTCAGTAGAAGATAGTACTAGTTTCAGCCAAGATTTTGTTAAATTTACAATTAAGAATTGAGACATTCTTAAAGTAAGTAATATAGTTCTCAGTAGAAGATAGTACTAGTTTCAGCCAAGATTCTGTTAAATTTACAATTAAGAATTGAGACATTCTTAAAGCAAGTAATATATTTCTCAGTTGAAGATAGTACTAGTTTCAGCCAAGATTCTGTTAAATTTGCAATTAAGAATTAAGACATTCTTAAAGCAAGTAATATATTTCTCAGTAGAAGATAGTACTAGTTTCAGCCAAGATTCTGTTAAATTTGCAATTAAGAATTAAGACATTCTTAAAGCAAGTAATATATTTCTCAGTAGAATATAGTACTAGTTTTTGCCAAAATTCAGTTAAATTTACAATCAAGAATTAAGACATTCTTAAAGCAAGTAATATATTATTATTTCTCAATAGAATATAGTACCTACTAGTTTCAGCCAAGATTCAATTAAATTTACAATCAAGAATTAAGACATTCTTAAAGCAAGTAATCTATTTCTCAGTAGAAGATAGTACTAATTTCAGCAAAACATCCGTTAAATTTACAATCAAGAATTAATAAATTCTTAAAATAAGTTATATATTTCTCAGTAGAAGAAAGTACTAATTTCAGCAAAAATTCTGTCAAATTTACAATCAAGAATTAAGACATTCTTAAAGCAAGTAATATATTTCTCAGTAGAAGATAGTACTAATTTCAGCAAAGATTCTGTTAAATTTACAAGCATAATTAAGACATTCCAAAAGCAAGTACTTAGGTAATATATTTCTCGGTGGATGATAATTACTACAGTTTCACTCATGATTCAGTTAAATTAACAATGAAGAAGTAAGACATTCTTAACGCAAGTAGTACATTACTCGGTCGTAGGGATTGGGTACCTACAGCTACACCTAAGATTAAATTAAATTTACAATGAAGAATCTTCATTCGTCAATTTCAATTGTATTTGAGTCTAAATACTCAAAGAGAAAATGGGTTTAGGTACTAACAGTCCGAATAATTACAAAAGAATCGGACTTCAGTACCTTTGAAACATTATTATTAAGCATTGTTGCCCCAAGATATAATTCCTTGCTAGTTCTTGCAACAAAATTTACGAAAGTTTACAAATCTTGTCTCAAGAAATTGCATTTTTTGTTACGAGCAGTGTTGCTGTATTCATTTTTTACCCGATAATCTTGTAAAATGGTTTAGCGAACAATCTTCACACATTCTACCACGCTTTTAATCTTTAAACAATACACCACGCTTTTGATGTTTTTCGAAATAACTATAAAAGGCAACTATATAAGACCATAGAGCTACTTAGTGTGCCGATACTTAGTTTAACACACTTATAAATTTCGAAAATAAATATGATTAATATTTAAAACATATCTCAATTATTATTATTATTTAAACTTTATTGCACAATATAAAAGAGTACAAATGGCGAACTTAACGCCTTAAGGCATTCTCTACCAGTCAACCATTGGGCTAAACAGAAAGCTTTGGTTTGGTGCAGGATTTAAACTTTAGTGATATTGATTCTTTAATCAAGTCAATTATTAATATTTATAAATACAATACTTGTACTTACACAAATACAAAAGGGGTTTGGGTAAAGTTGGCGTCGTTTTTAAATTTTGGCGGCCACTCATTAAAGTGGTAAATTTGAAAAGAGCAATTTAAAATAAACTTATTTTATTATGGAGTGCATATAGCTAAATTATATCGGAGCCGAGATATCATACTTTAAAGTTTTATAGTAAAGACTCACATTTGTTTTTGAAATGCATCGGAATGAGTTAAAACTACTATTGTGTATGCCACGTAAAATCTAACCTTAACTCATAAGGTAACCTTGGACATAAGGTTCTTTTTCGGTCAATGATTATTTAGAGATAGTTCCTTTTTTCAGTAGAAAGTATAGTAACAATTCCAATCTAGAAACTAGTCTAATTAGGTACATTTTCTACTTGGGAATATGTCAAAACATTTTGCATGTGTGCATCACACCTGTGTTTCCTAATGGTGTAGTCAGAGGGTGAACCGTCTATTGAAACCATTTTGCAACATTTTTAATGTTTACTAAACAGACAGCATAGAAATCGCATAAGAAAATACAGTTGCATTTTCATATACCTAAGATCTTCTTTTTTTAAGTCGGTTAAATTAACTATTATACTTTAAGGGCAATGTCCTTATATCTTTGTTAGGAGTATTATCGAGTTAAATAAGCCTGTAGTCATCTAAGCTGTCTCCTAAACCTGTCTTAGTTAGGTATATTCACTGGTCCAATAACATTGTTTGAAGGGCCATATCTTGGCTCCGATATTAGTTACAGCAAAACTTATTTTGTAAATAAGCTAGTCTAAGGTAGCACTACAAAATAGTAGTAACATAAACGATGGCCGCTGAAAAAAAAAATGACGCCACTAGTCCATACAAAAATACCCAATCCCCTTTAAATACATATTATATAACATAGACATAAATTATGTACCTACTTGGTCTTTACAAAAAGGAAGCTCACAAAATAGGTCCCGGATTTTAGTACATATGTATATATGTACTAAAATCCGGGACCTATTTTGTCTATATCTACGAGTATAGTTACATTATCTAGGTTGCATTAACATGACATGTAAGTGTCTCGTAATGTTTATATTCGGTAAAATAAAAATCAGGTACTGGCAACATTTTCAAGTTGTCATCCAACAAACCGAATGCTAACGGCCAAATGTGATTTAGGCGAATTAGACGTTTCGTGTGCTATTTTATTTGTCTTTTTGCTTGTTTTTTGTGTGGTTGCTGTGAAAACAACTTCGTGAACACAAAATAATGGAAGAGGACACAGAAAATATATTGGTTTCCTGGAATGTGCCATCAGAAGTCGTGGAGAACTTCAAAAGTAAGTTACCTATGCATTTTCTAAAATAGCGCTCGCAGGTCAGAAAGCGGCAAAATGCTAAGGCATTACTGAAATTGGAAGAAGTTTCTCTTATCTTAAAAGCGTGAAGTAAGTTTTTTTCTCTTACCAAAATACATGTGCTAAATGTTAGGTTAAACAAAATTACCGACATCATTTACATTTTTACTCATTTGCTAAACTATTATTAACTTATCAAAACGAGACAACGGGCATTTTGACACGTCGATGTAAGTAAAATAAGATATATTATTACCCATTCAAATGTTCAAATAATGTGTGAAAGTCGTGAAAGTTTAAATTGATAATAATTTATTGTGCTACTGCCATACATCACTAGGGTTGATCAAGATGTTCGTTTGTCTTCTGAAGTGTAACATAACATAAGGGACAAACCACGTATAAGTAATGCGAGTCGCGACTTGATTGCACTATACAGGAAAGTAACACTTATTTAGAGATTAACTACCATTTGAATTTGCATCGGGGCCAACCCCGATGCAAATTCGAATTGTAGGAACTGTACAGCTGTAGTTCCTATAGTGCCCCAGTGTGAATTAGATCATTTGCATTTCTCCCAAGATGTATTCAGGTTTTCTAACAATGTTTTTGTTTACCGAAAAGGAAGCAATTAATATTAAATGATATTCTATAGGTACATAAGTTGCCAGGTGAGAACTCGCAAGCCAATGATTAAAAGTTGTATGCAGTCAAGAGTTGTCAGCTGTTGCTGCTTACATACTAGTATATTATATCTTAGTATAGAAAATGTACAAGGCATATCTTTGTTTGGTATTAGATTATATTGTTTATTTATTTATGTCAAATATTTGAATTTAAAATATATTTTGTCAGAATGTTGCAGTGGAAGACTTTGATTCAGTCTGTCTTCAAATGCAACACTTTTTAAACATCTTTGTGCTATGGTGACCTCTTGACCTATGATGACTACCTGATGATCTAAGGTGACCACCAGCTTATATTCATCTTTGTTTTTCGATTATCTAAGTTATTTTTTTACAGAAAATGATATAAGCAAGGAACAGTTCAAATATCTTGTTTCAAATGATACTTATTTGAAAGAGCTTTGCCCACACATTGGGCATCGAATTAAACTAAAAAGTAAACTACAGGATTACTTAGACTCAGTTACCGATACTGAAACTGCATCATCCTTCAATGAAGATTTAATGGTTATTAGAGCGAACTGTCCAGAAGTGATGCAAGTTGATCAAGATCAGTCAATTATTCTGACGGACATTACTTTGGATTTGGATTCCTACTTGAATATACCAAGCAGGCTTTCACTGCCAGAATTTGATTTGAAGACTATACTCCAATCGTCTCCACAAGGAAATAGTGTTCTAAATTATTATCAAAAATACAAACAATTGAATTCCCAAAAAAGAAACATCATTGTTGATGTTTTGGTGAAATATCACTACACATTTATTGTTAACAAGTAATTATTGAACCACTTATAATTGTGTTTTCCCGTAGAACTGATGTAGTGTTTGTTATCTATGTAGGCAGGTAGATGTTTTTGATATGGGATTTATTACATCAGGAGCATGTGATCACAGGCATAGATGTTCTCTAATATTTGCCTGAATTACATTTGCCATAATTTAAATTTCCCTAATTTTTTATTTTATAATTATTATTTTCCCAAATTTTTGATGCCATAATGTAGTATCCAATGTAGATTAGTGTAATATAAGCTTATAATAAGCCTGCTCAAGTACCTATAGCTAATGGATTAGGAGAGACCAGACAGCAGAAGTTTCAGGCTTGGCACAGTCACCTGCAATGATTGCAGGTGACTGTACATGCATGTCAATCCAGCCAGATGGATTGATGCCCAGTGGGAGATAGATATTTTTTCACAGGGAGCAAAATTATGCATTTACGTTGAGGATGGCTGTGAAGGTTTTCTGTCTGGTTTCTATAATTAGTATTGATACTTAAATACGAATGAAGATTATCTGAAATATATTTTTTCCTCAGCAACATCAAACCAGAAGAATTCAATTTGCTAGCCGCAAAAATTGTTTCACTTTTCCCAACTGAAAGTGTATATACATACTATATAAAAGCAGTGCCGACATGCAAATCTGCTTCAAGAAGATATGTGCCTTCTAAAGGCAAATTAGTGGACAAGGTCCGAAATCTTCTGTACATATCAGGAGCAAAGCGAAGGGGCATTAAATCCACTTGCTCTAGTTCGGAGACGGATGTTGAGTCTGTGGAAAATAATCAAGGTAAAACCCATACTAATATTATAAATGCGAAAGTAACTCTGTCTGTCTGTTGTCTTCCTTTAGATTAATTTTTTGTCGAGATTGCACTTTAAGATTCTATTACATTTTCACAAAGTATGGCAAAGTTTTGATACATTTTTTATTTGTTTCATTTCAGTGATTACTTCAACTGACGACGCTATTTGGCTCAAACATAACAATGAGCCATGGGACCAAGTTTGTGAAAAGTGGAATAACACCTTTGAATTAAGACACAAACAAAAATTTGAAACTGTACACGATTATCTTGAAACCTGGGCCATTTTAAAAGACGGCAAAGCAGATACTCTGGTAAGACATTCCTCAAAATAACTAGTACCTTATAATAAAAATAAGTTGATATATACACATATAATATATATTGGCCACGTTATACTAAAATGAATTCTGTGACTCACAAACAAAGTTCATTTTTGGAGTAAGATGGATAGTTCCTTGCAATTCACACTAAATACCTAGATTCAAAATAATAAGAACACTTCTCTTAATCAAAGTGCCTTATAGTTCCCACATTTCTTATACTAATCAGTGTAGGAAAACATTTTGAATGATCAATGTGTAACTGTGTTTCAGATGAAATACCTATATATTAACCCGGCGAGAGTGTGGTGAAAAAAAGTTAAACAAAAATAAACTCTAAATACATATATTGACATAAGTCAAACACAGGGTATGAGATATCCTGCCACACTCCCGCCGGGTTAAGGTAATTGTGAAAACACAAATCAAATTATTTATTAACCAAATATTTTGATTTGTACTTTTATTTTTTCCCCAGTGGTCACACTACTTAATACTATATAAAATATAAATATTGGATGTCATATACCAAAGAAAAAACGACCAAGATCACCAACGTCCGAGGTGGTCTTTAAGACCGAGTGGCCGAGAAGTGCAGGCATCAGTCGCGAAAGCTGAGCACGTCGATTCGATCCCCACCTCGGACATTGGTGATCTTTTTTCTTTGGTATATGACATCCAATTTCTAATTTCGTCCTATTGCTGCAAATACCAGCTATGTGCACGTATTATGTCAATCGATAATGAATTTAACTATAATGATAATTAAATTGATTCTGCCAAAACCTGATTTGTGCAGACAACTGGTATTTGCAGTAATAGGACGATTTATTACCTATATATTATTTAATAAATAATTAATAATACAAAACAAAAATTTACAAAGACCCCCCTTCCAGCGGTTCCTTGCGCAAAGGTGCCCATGATGCTTGCCGCAGTTCGGCGTTGGATAATGATATAATGATTAATTATTAATACTGTCACTGTTTTGTTATTGTTAACAGATACTTTTGGATTTTGAGAAACAGTTTAAAGAGAAATAGCTTAACTTCTTTAAAAACTGGGAACCATTTTTCTCGAAAGTTTTGAAGCTTAGAGAAAGTGTTGTGACAAATGATGATGCAAATGCATTAATTGAAGGATTAGAAAATATCATTGACGATGGTAAGTTCCTACTTGTTTTCTCAGTCTGTGTTGGCCTATAGTACCTACGTGTTGTAAGTACCCGAATCTTGAATGATTTCTATAATGCGAGTATCTATAATTGATATTTTTATAGTATCCATGTCGGTATAATTATTATCGTTATAGTATAGTAGGTACCCATACCACAGGCTTGTGTTGTGGGTACTTAGGCAACGATTTATACAATAGATATTATATACATAGAAATAATTAAATACGTAGAGAACACCCATAACTCAGGAACTAATATTTGTAATAAACGCACAAATAAATGCCCTTAACGGGATTTGAACTCAGGACCTCTTGTTTCATAGGCAGAGACACTATCCACTAGGCTACGAATGCTGTTGATCTTATGAAAATATGTGTACATATATCTCATAAAATGTTTTATTTCAGACAAACGAATTCCGGTGCAGATTTACCTGCTAGGTTTTTTAATACCACCCTAAGGCCGAAAATCTAGGAAAGTCAAGTTCTCAACCACTGAATCAATCCGGGGTTCATTAGTTCAGATAGATGTAAGTATTGTTTGCACCCAATCAAAATTTAAGTGGTTTATTCTCCTTATAATATTATTAGATAACTAAAAATTTGTGAGTCAAGCGAGTTCAATATATATTTCATTTAGTTTTGTTGCAAAATAATAATTCTAGCATTATTTATTATTTAGCATAGGTATTGTATTTACTTTTTTGGTAAATATGTTTTACCAGGACCAGGACATAATAAAGTAGTATTCCATATACTATACATATCTATAATTTTATAATATACAATTATACAGGAGCCTTCGTCAAAGACAACAATGGCTTAAATGGTTCTAAATGGTCTATACTTACTTCACCTTAAAGCTTTGCATCGGTCTTCCAATCACCCTGTATTATATATAATATATATTATTATATATAATTTTTCTCACTCATTTTTAGGGTTACGAAGCCAAAATGGCAAAAACGGAACCCTTATAGTTTTGGCGTGTCCGTTAGTCCGTATGTGACATAAAATATTTTTTGTTTGCCGATACCTATTTCTGGAGGTAAAAGGTAAAAAAAAATATTTTAAGGGGGGGGGGGGGCACTCCATACGTACGTAATTCGATGTCATTTTTTTATTCGCGAGCGTAAAGTTTCTAAAACAGTATTTTAATTAGACCCATATTTTCAGAAATAATAGCACTGATTTAAAAAAAAAGTGTATAAAAATATGATTATCGATAAGTATACGTTGAGACAGACAGCCTATCAGTAAGACCCATACACGTCCGAACAATAAAATTGTCAGATCTCCATAGCGGGTGTTTTTTTATTAATAAATTTCTTCATTCCAGAATTTCTCAAAAATTTTTTTTTAAAAATTCATAACTCGAAAACTACAAAAAATCGGCTAACATACATGGGGTATATTCTGATAGCTCATGTCGTGAGGAACCGCTGGGCATAGTGGGCATACTCTATGTATAAATTTGTCATACATTGATTGGCAGATCTGGCGGATATGCGGGATATGCCCGAACGTGTATGGGAAGCTGTATGGTGCAGTTTAAAAAAAATGTGAAAGTAATATTGGAAAGTATGAAATTACATGACTTCATTGTTACGTCTCGTATAAATAATTTAATGTCTATATTAGAGTTGCAAAGTGACCGTCATTTCCAATAACTGATCGACATTTATCTTTCATGACCGGTCATTATCTAATGACATCCAAGGCGTACGGCTTGACTTAGAGCAACAAAATAATCTGAATATTGAGACGGGAAATTAACGTCAATAATTAGAGTTGCAAAGTGACCGTCATTTTCAATAATTGACATGCATTGTGTATGGTTTCCGTTAATAAAGAGCTAAAAATGGGCAGTAGGTACAGCAGCAATAATTTTTTGTATAACCAAGTATTTTAACTTATATTGACGTTAATATACCGTCTGAATATTCAAATTTTTTTATTGCTTTAAGTCAGGCCGTACACCTTGGATGTCATTGATGACCAGTCATTTATAATCAATGACGGTCACTTTGCAACTCTAGTCTATATCGATATTCTCTATTAGCAGCATACCCGGCTCTATTACTTCTATTCAATTACAACGACACTCATTGTACGAATTCGTGTATGCGCATACGTTTTATGTAAATCCTTTGCTTTAGTGTTGTTGTTTTGATTCAGTGTAGGTGTTTACGAATGAGAGGGAATTTATATAGCATTTGTGTGCACAGATTTTATGTGTAGCAATGGACAGGTCTACCCCTCTGCCAAATGTGTCATACTCATTGTACGAACTGGTGTACCCTTCCCCTCCCCAAGACATACATTTACGTACCCCGCTATCCGCAAAACTCTGCAGACTTTTTTTGCATATAAACAATTGCCTGTTTCTACTCTTTACTGGTTTGGTACTTAATGGTGTTACCTCATCCCTCTCAAATTTTAGCAGACTGTTTTGTTAGGAAAGATGAGGCGATGGCGGTTCCCCTGATTAATGTTCGTGGATCACTCGTTTATGTTGGCCTCCTCTCCCACAATTTTTTTTTAACAATTTACGTCCAGAACTAGGTAGCGGCAAACAAAACACACTTTTATTACTAATTTCGTCTACGTACGCTTCATGGTTACTGAGTAAAGTGGCTGTGACATAACAGTCGCACACCAAAACTATAAGGGACCTGTTTTGCCATTTTGGCTACGGACTATAAAGAAAGAACTTCTATTTTTGTAGTAGGGCCTCTGCTGAGCAGTGGGATATTCCTGGAAACTATGGCATTACTTTTAAATTATGTTTTTAATCCAGGACGCCGGAGATATCGACAGCGTGATCGCAACACAGAAAGCCAAGGCGGCAGCGCGGAAGGATACCGTGCAACCCTTCGTGCTCATACAAGGACCGCTACAAAACTTCGCCCAGATTTACATCGTAATTGATGATATCAAATACCACATGCATTTAGCTGCAAAGGCGTTCGACTTATTGTTTAAGATATACCACGTCTTTCACGCCAAGTATCCCCCAGTGTCTGAGCATCTTCACATAATTATTCAAAAAAAAGTGTATCAAATCCATACGGCGTAGCAACCACACAAAAAACAAGCAAAAAGACAAATAAAATAGCACACGAAACGTCTAATTCGCCTAAATCACATTCGCCTAAATCAGACTTGGCAGACGTCAAATCAAATTCCCTTGTATTTCAGAAG